>DWAJ01000688.1:0-29134 GCA_018238005.1 Eurema mandarina
GTTAATACGGGGAGGAATTTAGATACAACGTTAATGAATTTTCATTATGAATTAGAAAATGATAGGGGTTGCGATGTATCGTATTTCTAGTTGTTTGACAAGCGTTGTTATGTAAAATTACATGTTTGAAACAAAATTATGTTAATGAATACAAAACTTTCAATAAATAAGAATGATAAGATGAACGTTGATGCTTGATGAATTGTAGTGATTTTAAACGAAGACAGTAATGAGGCATTTATATTGTATAACTAACTGGCTTTCTCTTAAACTTTCTAAATGAATAATGATAGACATTATTGGAAGACTTTAAGCGTTTAGTTCAATATTAAAAATACAAGTATAACATCAAAAATGTTGCAATCAAGTCAGTTAAAATATAATACATATGTTTAGACTCTAGGTTTAAAACACTATTTACATCATCATGAGATCTTCAAATATAACGCAATCCGTGTATCGATATTCTTGTTAATTATTATATAATCACGTCACTCTAAGAACTATCTACCAATGTCAAGAACCAGCTGTGAATTACAAGCACTTACATTAAAACCACGAGAGGTACGACCGACTAGACGGCTCGTCGCCGAGTAGAGATAGCATTTATCGTTATATCAGCCGTAAACGAGTTATTTTATATGACGATCTGTCGTGCTATGCACTTACGAGCCGTTTCAATTGAATCTTAGAGGATATTGTTTACATGTGGTTTTTGCAGACGAGAAAAAAGGTATATGGTATAAATTAACAATGCGTTTCGTTTTATGTTTTATGACAGATAATATTGCAGTTTGGTTTTGAATGAAAAAACACTTTTTATCGGCGCTTGATTATAATTGTCTCGTTCTCCAATATAATCGTAGTTTAACTCCGACATAGTACGCAAACGAGTAACAAGCGTTCGGCGTAACTTACAGCTAAACGTTTCACGAATCGCTTATAAAAGTAAGTTGTTTACAAACAAAGATTGGCTCCGACCCTCATGTTCAAGCCCCCGGGACCAGCCGGCCTTGAACTTGTAGGCCGTTTACCTCTCGGAAAATACGCTAAGGGATCCCGATAAATGACAATTGAGTGGGCGGGAATTGGGCTCAACTCTCCGGCGAGAGGCATCAGAAGGCTATGCGCTTATTTATAGCTCGCTATTTTTATAAGGATTTAGATCAATGGAAATATTGATAGTTAAGAAGTAATTTGAATAGTGAGTTGTAGATTTATTTTTGTCAATACTCTTATTTTATCTTATCTTTATGTTATAAAGAGATACTCAAGTTTGTAACACGAGACGTTATCTTTTATTTTACCAAATCGATTTTAAAGTTATATACAGTACGCATTTAACGCGAATAAGCATGGTTTTGTTCCTAAACAATTCCTTTTATTTTCTCTTTTAACTGAAAACTAAATAATGCAATAATATCAACCCGGATAATGTTTGTTAGTAAACGTACAGAACGTTAAACCGGGTAATATATAACCGGGTGGGTTGCACCGGCAGACGCTGCTCAGACAGTCTGGTTGTACAATTTCACTGGAAATATGTGCAAAATGTAAAATAAAAAGTGAGAGTGGGTATGAGAGTTCGTGATTTAAGTGAAGAGGTTTTATCCGGTTTTCAGGTACCGTACAAATATGGCTTGTTTGATTAAAGCCTGCTTTTGTGTTAGACTTTTGGTGGATTTAATTTAGTTATATGTATAGTTTGGATGTTGTGTAGATTGGGTATTTAACTATTTGTAATAACGGCGCTTAATGTTTCGAATTTAAATAAAAATACGCCCGCTGTATGTCAAATACAGAAAAGTTAATATCTGTAATTTTTTTATCTAACATTCATTCAATGTATCCGGCTGAGGTATACCCGGTTTCAATTATATCCGTGTAGACATTACGTGGTATATACTATATAGTGTCAATTTTTTTGTACTAAACTACACAAACATGTAATTTTAGTTCGCACGACGATACTAACCATTCATGTGTTTACGATTTACGTTTACAGCCGTAATGAAATATAGGAAACGATAATTTATAATACAAAAGCAATTATAGTGAATGTTAGATTGTACTCGTAAACAAACCTGACCTGCCTGAACGGAAGGGACGGGTCACAGGCCGCCGACCTTAGAAACGGCCCTATCTTGAGCTGATAGATTGACTGTCAATGAACTATTTCACTACGAATATCTTTACTATCGGAACACTACATAATTGTAACATATTTACTATTTAAAAAACGTCTAACTCTTATTTTATTATTGGAATTAGGTTCCTAGTATTATGAGCATTCGTTTTAGTGTTCAGTTCATTTAATTTGACTAGTAGTAGTAGTTTAGTAAATAATATGAATATCATTATTATAAAAGCTAATCTTAATAAAATGGAGACTCTGTTTAAAGAAAGGCGTTCGAAATTATCTTACAAGTTAAAATACATTATTCAGTAAACGTAAAACATTATTTAACCATTACTTTTCATTTATAATGTTATAACCTTCATGAAAATATGTGTACGTAAGGGAATTTATGTATTCATGCTTATCCGGTTTTATCCGGAAGATCCGGACGCGAACACAGGTTACTCGCTTCGTCTACTGGTTAGCATTTTAACGTTAATATTTCTCTTTGTATTTTTAACAATAATAATAAAAATCCTTGCTTTAATGTTAAAGAAGTCCTTGATTCATTCTTGGAGCGTCCTCACATTGAATCTACATAATATATTAAACCTTGTGTTTTAATTAAATTAGGCTCTTGACCATAGCTGACTTAATATATGAACATTAATTACTATATCACCGTTTTATTTTAAAAGAGCTCAGCTTCAGAGGTTTTGCCCCTTTCTTCTCTGTTGAAACTGTCTTCCGAAGCGGTGGTAAAATATTGTTGTCCATGACGTATTAGTGTTATTATAGGTACCCTTTTTTATAGAGGGAAAACTTAATACGTTTTTATTAACTAATTTATTCACAGAATAATGTAATTTATTGTTTGAGAAAATAAGAACGGTTATATTTGAAAAATGTTTGTAGACTATGATTGATAGATCTATTTTAGTATTTAGTATATTGTTATTCTTTGCTAATGTATATCTACTTGTTTACAGGTCTTACAAGACATCAAGGTAAATATTGTAGTTGACGAATCTTTCGTTTTGCAAATGCACTTTCTTTATTCTTTGCATTTATTTTGCACTGTTGCACTTTTTGCTACTAATTTGACTGCTTCTTTTATTGATTGTATCAAAGAATAATTATCTCGAAGACCTTATATATAAATATACAAGTAACAAAAGTATTATTTATAAATAATCTAATAAGTAACACTGTAAAAAATAAAACAGCACAAAATATAATAGTTTCAAAGAAAAAGAAACTTAGAAAAAATATTGGAATTTCATACAAGCCTCCTTTTGTTTTCTTAATATTTAAAACTATGTATGTTAAATGACGTGTGGCTTTTAGTTAACATTTCTGGCACAGTTACTTTCTACGGCTTCTTTTGTCTATTAGTCTTAGTTATATGCTGCGGAGGTCACCCGGTAAGTGTTTTGTAACTAGCAACATATTTATATTATCTGTGCGTAAAAGTTATAATATGGAGATCTTAAACGTATCTTTATAAATTAAGAACGATATTTCAATTTTTTGATAAAAGAATAACGGGTTAAGGTACAAAGATATAAACAAGTTATAGACCTTTCTAAAACCTTTTAAAGCGTCAATTACATACAAAATTTATATCTATTATTGATAATCTCTTGATGAATTTCTAAACATCTCATATAATATTAATATTCATTTAGTAACGTGAAAACTGAAAATGGAAATATTTAGGATGTATAAATAAGACACGTCACATCGGAGGTTCGATGCAGGGCGGTCGATGGGTCAACGACCCCGCCCAACCCGCCTTATCGCAGTTTCTTCCCCAATTTATCTTGTACGAAAAATTATAAAACATATATGGAATTTTCGATTGAGATTATTTTTATTTTTTTGTTTATTTCTAAACTGTAGTCCACTGTTTTAGTGGTTTTATGTTGTTTTTTTAATTGACTTTTACGTATTGTACATTTATAGAAATATATAATATATACGTTAATATATTAAATATGAATAAACTTCTTTGTACATTGCGTTTACCTACAAAGTAAAAAAATAGGATATTCAGAAACCGATTCTGAAAAATAAATTAACTATAATTATATCACATTAACAGTTATTTAATTGTGACGCCAAAATCGTCAAAGCTTTGATGATTTCTTCTAGAGTTGTTTCTTATAGATTAACATGTCATATTGCGTCACTTGACAGTACAATCACGTATTGACCAAAGTTTCATTCAAATGCATAATGATTTTTTAATTGAGTTTTAAGGAGTAATAAATAGAAAAAAAAATGTGAGCGCACTAGAGAGGTGATATACACCCATATCACCTTTTTTTATACGATATACAAATAAAAAAAAATCATTTCGTTGCTTTTAGTGGTCATAATTGAAATCTTTACAAAGAAAAATTGTCAATGTCTTTCTTTCTTTCTTTCTTCTTAATGAGTCTATTTAAGAGGCCGTTTGGACAGAAATGATTTTACCATCTTCCAAATTTTTGCATTTATGTATCGCATATATATTATATATTATATCTACGCATTACACCTAGACAAGGAATACCTCTATCTAGTCTAGGTAACCGACCGTGTGGTCTGGTCAAAGGTAGATCGAATGAAGCGAACGGCTGGTTAAATTGAAATAGTAGCGTTAGATTACACTTTAGGTTGAACCGAAACCCAGTTACAATAGGCTACGTCCCCTTTCAAAAGGACTATGTATTCTACCGATACAATTTCAACAATCCAATCTGTTTTAACGTAAAGGGATATATTTTTTACGGATTTAAACAATATAGAGGATGCAATGATATTATATTAAATAGATACGTTATAAGCCAAAAATTTTGAAGTTTGAAGACGCAAAAACATCCTAATTAGGACGTCTTACCTTTACGTGATTGGTTGCCGGTGTATTCACGCGCAACTGACAAAACTATCTCTTTTTTATTTTTGTTTTTATCATTTATTTTCTATCGTTTTGACTTGAATGTATGTGTGCTGCCGTTACTGTGCGGAACACTTTTTTCGGTTAATTTGTATGGGTATAACATATCTATTATTTAACATATATATTAATATCATTGAGAGGATATTACAGAATCAAAAAGTTTTATAAGATATGTATTGTAATAATAATGTCTATATTTTTTTATTTGATTTAAGAGTCTTCGTCCACACCGCTAGTTTGACTACTAAATCATTCACATCATTAAAAATAAAATAATATATGTATACTTTGAAATAACTAAATATATTCGTAATTACATCATAATAATATAGAAAAAAAACCCTCAATACCTAACTATATTGAAATAAAATATGAATTACGCAATAATAATACTACAAATAGTCTATTTCGATTAACACAGGCACAGAAATGAAGTCCATCGCTGCCAAACTGCGTTTAAAAAACGAAAACAATATATAGCTTATAACTGTTATTTTAAACCCAGCCAGTAAAGTCCATTTTTCATTTATATTTGACACATACTTCCTCGCAACTCTCGCGCACTTCCCGCGCATAAGTTCATCTCGCTCTTTCAACAATTGCTTATTTACAAAACAATTTGAGCGACGTTGCCGCTCCGACGTGAGGGACGTCACATTCTTCCTTTAGGAAAATCATAATCGAGTTTAAGTTCCTTGTTTTTATCTTTAAAGATTTTGATATGAATCGATACATGATTAGTAGATTTTAATTGACCCTTAATCTTTGTAGAATATTTCCATTCAAACAGTAAGTTATATTTAAAAGATTTATATAGCTAATAAAGTTTCTTTACATTAAAAACAAGAACAAAATATTAAGGAAAAGTCAAAGTTTGAGCAATTAATATCCTCATTACTATTAATTAAGCTTATAGAATCTCGATGAGTCAATACAATCTATTATTATGCCGTGTTTGGACATGAAAGGCGGATATTTTGAAAACATTGCCTCGAATTATTACCATCGATCGATGTAATTGAATGTCATTTAATAAACACACTATTGTAATTGGACGATAACATAACATTAGAAGGGAAAGAATATGCTTATAACCTTGGTGAGTAATCGAGAACATTTGTGACCTAAAAAATGGTTTTACTATCGAACCAATAACCTAAAAGTTTCTGAGCATTAACCTCGTTACAGGCTGTGTAATAGTAATTGTTACCTATTCTAGGTAATTTTATATTAAAATATGAGGATTTACTATTGCCATTTAAGACGTATGTATACGTTCCGTACTGAAAAGTTACTTTATAGGGATTAATAAAAGTTGCATTAATTTTTAGTATGCTAAAAACGATAGATAATTATCTAGACTTTTACTTGGTATACACAAATAAAAATATGGGAAAGAAATACATATCATACATACGTATATACATCATAAAACATTTACAGCCATATATTCAAACATAAATGCCAAAAACTAAATCATAAGAATCATAACATATTTCATCTTCCGTATTTTTATATAAATATACGTTAAAATCACATTGTTTGTCCGATACAAGGTCAGTATCTTTGATAGTACCTTTGATCTTCTTGGCACGGCACCAAGAAATATTACTCTCCGTTGGATTTTTCAATTAATCTTTCGAATCTCCGAGCTTATGATATGTGGCGTTGTACGCAATTAAAAACACGATTGACGTATCATTTATCTAAAAACAAATTTTAAGCGTCATTATATTTATCCTTAATATGACATTTATCAGGCAATTAAGATACGTAGGTGCCTGATGTATTAATGTAAATTGTATAGCCTATATTTTTTCTTAAGCCAATGTTGCTACAGTTAAGCATCTTATTTAGGATTCTAGTGCCTTCGATCATTTACGGTTTTATATATTTATTAATTTTAGAGCCACTACTTCTTCTTCTTTTTTTCTTTTCGAAACATAACAACTGTCACAATTTTTCCATCATCTTTATAGCATATGGAATAAGAAATTATATAATTACAAAGACGGTTATATTTTGTCCAGGAATGCCTCTTTCATCAAATTTACCAAGATCGTCAACATCAGTTAATTTGTTGATTTTAATTTCTTATTGTAACTCAATATTTAAAATGTTATATTACTACTACTCCCAAGACCAATACAGCTGAAACAAAACATTTGTCGCTAACATTTAGATAACAATTGATCAAACCCGACGTAAGTAATTCTATATAGGTACCCAATAAAACCCTTTTGTTCAAAATTTAAAAATGTAGGCAAGTAATTCTTAATTTAAAAATATTCTTCGTGATATGGATTTAAACATCTAATCAATCAGTATACACCGAGGCAGGCAGGGGGCGACCCAAATAGATACCGTTATCACTCCATATATTTCCTATGTAATTAATCACCGTACACCGTCAAAATAGGCCGCGATAAATTTAACTCCATAGAAAAACCCAGTTAAGTTAGATTTTTAAAAACATATTTTCATAGATTTCAAAAGATTTCACGCCTTGACGTGGTTATGAATTATAACTGATGTTATCTCGAATATAATCCTACAAATTGATTGTTCGAATATTGATTAGTATGTTATTACTTATTACAAACTAATTAATGTAATACGTCATTGCAAAAATAAGAGGATAATTTTTCATTAAATTGAGAAACAAATAACTTTCAATTTCGTTTAAAATCCTTTATAAATTTAACTACGCATTAAATGGTATTCGCTTTAAATAAACATAAAATCCAATGTACTTCGCCAAATGTAAATTAGGTACATTAAATCTACAGCGTTATACAGGCTCCGTAAAGTATGTAATATGCAGAATATAATCTTGCTACGAGATTGTCGATAAAATTTTATGGCCAAATCTCGACAAAGTTAGGGTTGCCGTTTTATACGAAAATTCTTTTTACAATTGATTAAAACTGTTACTGGCAGGTTTTATTATCTGTTAAATATACATTTCGTCGAATTAGAGAGGCATCTATGTGTCTATGTATAAAGAAAATTTAAAGCATAGGTACTTTAAACTTGATTCAGCAATAATTTTTAAATTAACCGTCAAAGTAAATAATAAAAAATAACTCATTCTAAATTGAGAAAACCTTTAAAAAATCTCAAAAATAGTTACCCTATCAAGCAAGGCTGATTATTGAAAAAATATTCAACAAACTACCATAGAGACAGCATTTTCCTCTCTAAGTTATGAAATTGCTTTTAATGTAAATGTAATTCCTTCGTTATATGTAAATTCTCTGATAAATAATTAATTGACATAATTTATATCCTCTTTACGATGTTGAATTTAAAATTCCGATAGCACTTTAGTATGAATTTGTTGTATATTTTCTAGAAGTTTTATGCTCGTAAATGTAGTCGCCTGACGCGCCGACGCTATGTCTACCATGCACCATATCGACGCGACTCTTAACCATACGTTTTTAGCAATAAAAGCTCGCACGTTCGACGCAATTATGAAACTTCTATAACGAAATACGGTCAACGTAAACGAGTAACAATTAATGTTAAACAAAAGGCGGTTGTAATTTATTTCGTGACATTTACAACTCGAGGCGTTTTGTTTGGCGCGGGCGGAATTAGAACGAGCGTCATTTGTTTCGTGTTTAATGTCAAATTTCGTAGTAACGTTTTTATAGTTTTGTAAATCATAATCTGGCGTGATTTAGACGTGTGGGACGTTTACTAGATATTAAACGAATTAGCTTTTTTTGTATAGTCTTTTAAAGTTATATAGTCGTGATTCCATTTTAATGTAGTGGATTACAGTTTATAGACGGAATGTTGCTTAATACTAAAATATTTTATAATAAAAAATGTCTAAGCTTCGAGACAAGAGGACAAGACAATGTCATCAATTTCAAAATACAGGGATGACCAGTTTAAACAACAAAATACTATAGTCTATGAATATAATAGATATTAGATGTCGAACATCTATTGACTCTTTATCTTAGAAAATCTATAAAAAATACGTTTTTTTTAAGATAAAATTCGAACAAAAAAAATTAAGATTAAGCCTTATAAGAAAAAGCAACAATATATTGTATATATATCTTCAAACATTACCCGTAATAAAACGTATTTTCCTAACATAACAACTTGTCGACGATATCTCGCTTAGCCAGTGAACTTTATCTATGTAATTTTAGGTTATCACGAGCACTCCCGCGTAGTGTAAGAATATATCACAATGTGGCCCGCCACGTGGCTAAGATTTACAACTTATAAATAGATCCCTCTAAAGTCTAAAGGTTGCTCTGTCTAGCTTGAATTCATAGTTATGAATTGTGTTCGTATTTGACGTTTTAACTAGGTATATCATTTGCATTAGTTAAAGTTAAAACACAAATTAAAGCAATATTTTTGAATCGAGGTAAACACTATTATCTCCAGATTTATTATAATGATTAGGAAATTCTCATACTTGTGAAGAAACATCTTTATTTGTACGTATTTTAATAGGCTAAATATTAACCGGCTGAATGAAGGAGTAATTCGTTTCTACGCTGGTGTAATCAGGGCCAAATTTATATTACTTAAAGTCGGTCTCATTAAGTCGGTTGGTTAATACGTATAAGCATATTTAAATTAAATTCTATGTCCAAGATACAAGAACGTTACAGACGTAACCACTAATTCATATTTATCAATTACAAACTTAAACTATAATGAAATACTATCCGTCGTATTTTAAGAAACACTGTCTATGTATACATATTAATTATTATATATTATAAACTAAAGAAATACATACCACGTAGCAAAAGTGACTTTAAAAGTACTTCATTATCAATGAAGGACACGTAACCAGGAAGCCAGATAGATATTTCGTTTACTTAAACAAATAAATTGTATGACTAAGTTAAGATTATACTTAATTCAATATAAACTTTTTTTGTGTTAATTTTTAAAGGGGAATTTTTCTCCTTCATGTGCCCCTAGTAACTGATTTTACGAACCACTAAAGTAACAACATAATTTTCTATAAGACTTTCTTATCATAAGTCGGTTATTACTAAATACGGTTTAAAAGTATACAATGTATAACCCGAATGCACTCACGGACATAACGCATTAATATTACAAAATCAATAGCAGTTACCGGAAATTATCAATTCAAGATCATAATAGACTCCAATGGAAGGTTGCCGCTCGGTCCACAATACAATGACCTTCATTTTTATTTAAATCGTTATCTCTAAGTAACGTGGAACTATAGGAGATACACGCTGTGAATAACATTATATCATAATACTTTATGTAATAAAGGACAACTACTATGTTAAATAAATCTATGTTATAAGTGCAAAATTTTGAAGACGCAAAATCATTTTAATTAGGATGTCTTACCTTTAGGTGATTGAATGCCTACAATACTATCTCTTTTTTTCTTGTTGGTTTTATCATTTTATCTCTTTCTATCGTATTGACTTGTATGTTGGTATGTGTGCTGCCGCTGCGGTGCGGAACACTTTTTTCGGTTGATTTTTTTGGGTATAACATATCTATTATATAATATCATTAATATAGGGACAATAAATCGTATTTCTAATAAAAACAAAAGTATCAAATAAGATTCTGTACATGAGTGTAACGGTATAGTTCGAGAACTTTCTTAATTTTATTCAATTGGAAGTATTTACGATGCTGATTAAATACTTCCAAAGTTTAAACTTCGGAAGTCCTATAGAATTAGGTATATTGCTTTTAAGAAGCGCGTGCGTTTTATATTATAACCTAGAAGCGTCTTATAACTTTAGTTATAAATATGTTTAGTTTGTATTTATTTATTATTATACGTTTTATTAATTATTAGACTTAGAGTTCAAACAATAATACTTTATTCCGCGCTCAAGAAGAGTCTTATAACCTCAGTATACCCCAATATTTGTATGGGTCCAACGTAAAACGGAGTTCAAAACAGCGCTCTGCCCTGACAGCTATAAGTAATGAGTAATGAATTTATTATTTATGAATAAGCCAAGTACAAGGCTATTAAATTATACTCGAGTTGTAAGTTCAACAAAGCCAAGTTACAGCAACTTGTGTCCTCGACAATGCGCCTTTGTTTCGCGTAATGGATGGCCTTTGTCATTTGGTGGCTTAATTTTTTATTGTTTTCATTCATAGTTTATTAATAAACATTCAATATTAATTAAAATTTCGGTTCATTTTTCGTCGAAAATTGTCGCACGCTGCCTTGAATAAAATTGTTACGTAATTTTACAAGAAGAGTCTTATAACCTCAGTAATTGTTTTTTTTAATGTAGGTAGATAATTCTTTTCGTAAATTCTATAAGATTACGATGTGCTATAGAGTGAAAGATAATTGAATAAGCATCGAAACGTGCACCTGCCCAAATAATTGTGCATTTACGATTTTAATAAAGCAATCACGAAAATATGATTCCAATATGTTTGCTCATCGTAGCGGCAAAACTAAATAAGATTATATTAAGGCATACAAGTTCAGTGAAGCGAATGATATTTTATGGGTCTTGCATCACCTGCATCGCGTGCACGATATCTTTATACACAAAAGTTCGACTTTATAAACTACTACATATGGGTTTTCTATTAATATTCTTTTGTAATGGGAAGAACATTAAGTGGCCATATTACACGTTTTTTGTCTAATGCCTGCTTAAATTTATTGGAGGGTAAAAATCGAATTAGCAGGAATATTTTTTACACAAACACAGCTAAGAAAAAGCAATGTGACTCTTTGACTTACTTGTATCAATCCTATGACCCCAACATGAAATAAAGAGCGTCCACAATGCGTCGCTAACCCGGTTTGTCTTCAATGTCTCGATTGACTCCACTCTCGGTCTTAGGTACCCTTTACTACTTACTAAATCGCTTATAGGTTTCGTAACATTAGTCCTAACTAGTCTTGAGCCCATATCAATTTACCAATGTGTTTTCACAGGGTATATTTTGTCCACAGAGCTACCGCGGCCGTAAGCCTCTCGGTGGGACAGTAGTAGCGCCAGTTGGGTTAAGTCCGGGGCTGCCCGCCGCGGCGTCCCCTTCCCCCGCGCCCGCCGCCCCCAGCCCTGCACCAGCTACCACGCCGGCCATGAAGCAGGAACATCCTAGCCAACCCATGGTAAGTATATCGTATACTCAGCTACATACTAGCGAGTAGCGTTTAGCGTTTCTCGACGGAGTCTCTACAACTACGCTTACCGTAAACAGTAACTAGTAAGTGTACCATTTTTATAAGAAATTGCATATATGCCGAACTGAAGTCGGCGAATAACGTCAAGCTACCAATTTTTGGGGTTGGAGACCATATTTAGAAGCCAGATATATTTTAAGCAAGCAAGCCAAAGAAGTAATTTCAGTGCTACCGTACCGTACCATCTTGTAACACGACATTTACAATCTATGATTATTATCAGCAATAAAATATAAAATAATCAAATGCTCCGCTAAAATGAAACACAATTTGAATAATACGATTCATTTAAATGTTACAAAAATTAGAAAAGCAAATTGAATCTTATTAAGTAAATACCAGCTGGACCGGTTTTCTTATAAACGGTTTAATTTATTTTGCTAATAACATAATGGCATTAACTAAATCGACTTTCTCGTTCATTTTGTTAAAGCTCCAACAATAAAAATATTTTGTTGCTTTACTGCGTTCGTTGATACGTTTAGTAAATTAATTTTTCAAAGTCGAAGTCAAATGTATCTTAATTCAACTCGGCTACATAAAGTTACATTTTTAAATCGTAATAAAATAAAAAAATAAAAGGTGTTTATTTCTCCATCAGGGTTACAATAATTTACCACCATTTCCGACAGCAGTTACTATAGATACTACAAAGAAAAAAAAAAATAGTTATTCTCTTTTGTTTTGTTTTTATTTTTAAGAAATAACAGAATGCGTAATGTCTGAAATTAAAGATATGTGCTTGATATACGTAATTACTGGCACACACGTGTTTCGGTAATACAAAAGTAAAAAATTTTTAATTTGCACGAGTGCTACAAACTTTAGCAATTTCGCTCGGAGTGGAGTCAAATTTATCGCCTCCAATTGAAAAGGGACATGTTTTATTGTCTTTTGCACTGCATTTCGAAAAACTTTGCTAATGCAACGACAACAATAAAATTATGTTATACAACTACAACAAGTACAACAAACAAATACAACAGTGTTGTTGTTGAGAATCTCATATTTTTGACGTTTAATTATTACTTTCGAACGTAGATAAAACACCGTTAGGTATTGTAATGAGAATTAATAGCATAACTTTAATTACACCGACCTGTATATGGAAATTTGAAAGGAGAACTCCACGAAGAAATTAAAATTACAAAAGCGCCGAAGCGCCTACCCATACACATATAAATTGGGGCTTATTATACCAGCTATTTTTTTTTGCTCTTCATTAGCGTGTATAAAATATAAAAAAATTCTTACCTGCCAAGTTTTCTTAATTTATCGTTAACTTTGGAGAGTGGACTAATATATGAATTCAAAGCAAAAACGGTTTTACAAGTCTGCATACAACAGCTGTTTTTTAAGAAGCTTAAACAAGGCTTAGTTATAAGTTTGATCAAAGCTCCGCGTATGTGAGAACAAACTTGGGTCTGTGTTTCTTTTCTCATACCATTATTAAATTAGTTTACTTTCATTTGCGTTGAACACTTGGTACCTACTGGAATAGCCAAGACTCTTCGTTTCATTAAAGAGAGTTTATCATGTGTAATACAATTCTTATTAATTAAATTATGGTCATAAATGTTCGTATACAACTAAACAGAGTATATAAAATAGCATAAACGGCATATTCATTACTTAATTGCCTATTATTAGCTCCGGCCTCAAGGTTTGGGCCTTGGTCAGAGTGATTATTTTATCTACAAGCCCTACATATGTTACGACGTGACAAATAAAAAAACGATCAATTGTTGCCTTGAATATGTCATACAATTTTGATAGTATATTTTTATCTGTATGTTAATTTACTGGGATATGTAAGGTATATTTAACCATATTAAATTTGATTGAGTACATTATGAAGTCTCTCTCCATTTAAAATATTAAAAAAAACATGATATCTGTCCTTTTTAGTCAGCCAGGTAGACTTATATTATTCCCAGGTCTTTTCGTCTCCCTTAATTTCGCCTTGTAATTATATTTCTATACAAAAATACCTAAAGCTGTTTCTAAGCCAACATTAAACACAATTGACGAAGCTGAAACGACCTCGTCCGCAATACTATATGTTGTAATATGTGTGTCAAATATTAAAATAGCAATTCTACGTTCGTACTTGAAAAATGTATGTTCATTGTACTTGGCTTATTTTCTGGAACAATACGTGGGAACATGTGTTTAAAGACGTCTTGTAATATGTTGATCGCCACATGTTTTTTTGTGTGGCATTAGAAAATGTATGAAAAATGTTTTCATAATATATTAAATGTGACATTCTTTCATATTCAGGCTTGCTTGACGACGTTATATCGTAAATATTGTAAATGTTATAGTAATCATTAATGTGTGTGTTTCTCTGTTATATCTTCACCCCTTTATTACCGGATTGATTTCATCACAGAATAAACTATCAATTTGATTGAAAAAAAAAATTTGTAAAGAAATCCATTTCTGTCTGCTATAAGTAACTATTACAGAGTAAAATACGTACAGAGTCGTAGTAATATATTATTCCTTAATTGTTTGTTTGCTAAATTTATGATGATGTGGATTCCTATAATATAACTTGCCTTTAGTAAGCACACTGCTTGTTGCTATGATACGTAACGATAATTCATCAAGAAGTACACAAAATAATCTCAAATCTCAAGTCACATATTGTCATACAATTTGCCCTGTCTATATTGCCTTGACAATGGAATTAACATGTTTTGTTTTATTTTCAGGCTCCGATGCCATTCTACGCCGGAGACCCAAACAGGTTTCCGACAACTTGGCAGACAGACCCATCACAAGGTACGTATAAATAAGCCTTACAGTTACTATTTTGTATTGTACTTGTAATAATCCGATTGCCACTTTATTTTGAGCTCAATGAAGTTTATCTTTAAAATTATAATGAATATATATCACAAAGTGCTAGATAACTTACCTGAACTTAGTTGGAAATTGATGGAAGTGTCTTAAGGATACATTTAATGGGTGATGTGATTTAAATATTCCGGATTTTGCTTTAAAATATTAACGAATTTCTTCAGATCTTTAACGAGTGTTGACAGCGGCTTAGTGAACCTCATCAGTTTTATAATTAACGCTCTTGTGGCAAGAATAGTTTGCTAATTAAAAGGCCAAGTCAAATCACCCGTGCAGCATATAAATTATTAATAGTAAATAACTTTCTTATTAGCATTTTTTGTCTTGCTGAAAGTTTTGTGGTTTTTTTCAGGTTGGCAGAATCAATTTATACAACAATTACCGACACAAACAGGTCAAACCACACTAGATTACCAGGGCAATCATACACCTTATGCCACATCGCCACACTATCAAGCCAACACTACGTACACAGTCCAAAACGTCGCGACGACTTTCGACGTCACAAGTAATACGTACTACCAGGCGGGCGTACAGGCAGTCCCCGCGCCCAGACCACCATCCAACAGAGGGGCTTATACTCCGGTGCCTTCACCGAGAGCTCCTCATTACACGACTGAATATCAACAACAGTATGCCCAGCAAGCGCCTACTCCAGGTGTCACAGCGGGTAATGATTCTAGACCCTCCTCTGTAGCATCGTACCAGAGTGCAGTTCCAACCACTGCCGCCCCAGTCTACACAGTCAGCCAACAAAACTATGAACGCTCTGAATACACATCAGAACATTCAGAAGACTACAATAATGGCGGAGACAATACTACTAGTGATTCGAACAATGACAGCGATAGACAAGAGCAAAATACCCAGAATGGACAGCATTCGGGAAACGCCGAGCCTGGATACCTGCAGGGGAGCAACGGTCCGCGAGCTTCACTCGATTGTAGCGGGTATCCGGGCGGCTACGCTAGCGGACAGCACAACGAAAACAACCAAGCGCAAAATCAAAACGATTGGCAACAACGCCAATGGCAGCATAACCAAAGAATCCAGAATCAACAAATCCAAAACCAGCAACAAATCAATCAGATGCAAAGTCAGCAGCAACAATTACAAAATCAAATTAACTACCAAAATCAGCAAATGCAGAATCAACAAATCCAAAATCAACAAATTCAGAATCAACAAATGCAAAATCAGCAAATGTCAAACCAGCAAATCCAAAATCAACAAATACAAAACCAACAAATGCAAAATCAGCAACTCCAAAATCAGCAAATTCAAAACCAACAAATGCAGAATCAGCAAATGCAACAACAGAGACAAGAAGAATCCGAACAACAGATGTTTTCTCAATCAGACAGGGTTAATTTGAACTCGAGACTGAAAACTATGATATTGAATAAGCAGAACCATACTCGTGACGGCACAAATACACCTCCCGATAAAGGCGACCCCGGAGAGGGGCCGCCTCGAGGGTTAGACGATAGAAAAGGCTGTGTTTCAGTCGGCGACGATAATAATACTACCGGTCATTTTTTATCGTATAGCCACCATCTCCGAGGTAATTACCGCATAGGCGATCAGGTATATCCTATCGCTGGTAATTATACACAAAACGCCCACACATATAGTACGGGCGAATTCGGAGGTGGTGGCCACCACGTATGGGAGGGGGGGACGCAAGTCTCGAGAGATTTTAATAAGCACGTTACACCGGAGAATGTATCGAAAGCTCCTCAAAAGCTGCCGTCGTATTCTGATATGAGAGGTCAATATAATAGTTATACGAATGTGCATTATGAAGCGCAAAAATATACAGAAGTCTATAATAGTGATAATGTTAGTTTTAGTCAACCACAAGATAGTAAAGACTTTCAGTCTAAAATGCTCATTGGACCAGTATCGGAGATGAATCAACAAAATAGCGTGCCGCGGGACGCAAGCGCACAAATGCGAGCTTATGAAAGAGAGGCATATGATGCAAAGTTCAAACATCCATCAGCACCTTTAATACCTAAATTGGAAGCACCTGATAATTACCAATGCCAGAAAGAGGAAAGAATGAAATTAGAAACCCAGGGCGTACTAGCCAAAAATGTTTATCCAAACAGCGTAATGGATCCTAAAAGAGACAATCAAAACGGAGTAATGCTACGAGCACAGCAAAATGCCCTACCACCTATTTCAACTATCAAGCATGAAAATTCGACTCAAAACCCTCTTAATAATCAATATTTTCCCAACTATCCTGTACAAAGGCGATCAGAGGTCATTGATAATTACGCACAAATACCTCGCATGCACGAAAATATAGGTTTTCAAAAGTATAATAAGAATTTTGATCCAAAGTTAAATCAGGATTTAGAAAGTAGAAAACCTCCTACAATTAATCCAGCGTTCGAAACAAAGCCACCTTATTACATAGAACAAATAAAATCTGAGCATTCGCCGCCGGGACACAAAATATATAAGAATGTGAATTATAGTCCAGCTAGGAGTGAGCCGTATATGTTTGCTGGAGATGGCGGGCCAGTTACAATAAAGAATGTAGTTGGGTACTCATGTTGTAGACAAGGCTCGACAAAACTGCCTCCACCCGAACATTTGCGGGACGGTGCATGTCCAGGACTTCAAACGAAAGATGAAATTTTAGAAGGTGACATTGACTGTATAGAGAAAAATGATCCGAAAGCTCAACCGAAACGCAACACACCCACTCCAGAAATATACTCTAAAAATCCTAAAGAAAATCAGTTCAACTATTCAAAAGAATACCTCGAAAATCTAGAAAAATTACGAAATAATTCAAGAACAGAAGTCCCGGATTGCAACTGTTTTCCAGCTGACAAGAATCCTCCTGAGCCTGGCAGCTATTACACGCATTTAGGTATGTATTTAGTTTAATGTATTTCATCATAGATATTAATATTATAAAAATATATTTGGGAGTAAGTGTTTTATAAAATAAGTAGATAATATAAAAATTCTATAAAATATTATTTTAGGAGCAGCATCTTCGCTTGCCGAGTTAAGAAAAGATCTAGAAGCAAGAACTGGCTTATCCGGAAAGGAACTAAGAATAGAGAAAGTCTGTTACACCGGCAAAGAGGGAAAAACAGCACAGGGCTGTCCTATGGCCAAGTGGGTGAGTGTATGGATCCCAGCTTTATAAATATTAATTAATTTTAACTTTAATTATGCAAAAGGACTAATGGAGATGAATTGTATAGGAATAGTAAATAGTTATATTAAAATAAATCTGTCCTTCAAATGTAAGTAATATACGAATAGGCAAGAATACTCTCCTAATAATTCTGGTTTCATTGCAGGTTATACGAAGGGCGAGCTATACAGAAAAAGTGTTGGTTGTAGTGAAATTTCGCAGTGGTCATAAATGTGCAACATCGTGGATAGTAGTGTGCCTGGTTGCTTGGGAAGGGATTCCCCAGTCTGAAGCCGATTTGGACTATACATTGCTGTCACATAAATTGAACAGATACGGTCTACCGACTACCAGGCGATGCGCAACGAACGAGAATAGGACTTGTGCGTGTCAAGGTGAGTTGAGACTTAATTATTTATTACTTTGTTATAAGTAAGTGTGCATCGATTAACTAAATTATTAAAATTTTCCGTTATTAAATAAAAAAAACGTATCTTCAGGGTTGGATCCTGAAACGTGCGGCGCCTCCTACAGTTTCGGCTGCTCCTGGTCCATGTATTACAATGGATGCAAGTACGCCCGTTCAAAAACCGTCCGCAAGTTCCGACTTTCGGTCAAAACTGAGGAGAGCGAGATCGAGGAGCGCATGCACGTGCTGGCCACCCTGCTGAGCCCCCTCTACATGAACCTCGCGCCCAAGTCCTTCGAGAACCAATGCCAGTTCGAGAAGGAAGCCTCCGATTGCCGGCTTGGGTTCAAACCGGGGCGACCTTTTTCTGGTAAGTATAATTCGATTTATTTTATACTTAAAAGATAAATAAACGATTTCCGATTCGAAAGTTCGATCTGCACACAAGAAAAATACATTTGGTATATTTGTGTTGGGTCACGTATGTAATTAGAAAAAAGTAAGTTTTAACAATATATCCGTTATCAATCCGTATAGAGAATACGTTATTTCCAGGTGTGACAGCGTGCATCGACTTCTGCGCGCACGCGCACCGCGACCTGCACAACATGAACAACGGCTGCACGGCCGTGGTGACGCTGAGCCGGCGCCGCGCGCTGGGCCCCGCGCCCGACGAGCAGCTGCACGTGCTGCCGCTCTACGTGCTCGACCACACCGACGAGTTCGGCTCCAAGGCCGGCCAGGACGAGAAGATCGCCAGCGGCGCGCTGCAAGTGCTCGATAAGTGAGTGTAATGTACCGATCCTGTGCAATCTGCTTTTATAAATTGAAAGTCGTAAACCAAATCGCTTCAACTCTTGAACAGTTTAAAAATTTGAGTATAAGTATTATTATTTCCATGGTCAAATTACCTATATTTCTTTTTTGTAACTTTCTTTTTAAATGACATTAACGAACAATATTATACCATTCCAGATATCAAATGGAAGTACGCGTTCGATCGGTACCCCTTCAACCATGTAGACGTCATGGCAAGAAACGTAAGGATGAAGACAACTCCGAATCTAACAATTCTGCTACAAACACCCCACAGTCGAGCCCGGGCACTCAAAAGAAATGCTCCACGCCAGCTCCTAAAACTCCCCAACCGAACGACAGAAACATCGCGAGCCCGAGAAGCCAAAATGCGTCACCACGAGCTAGCACTCCAGCGGTAAACCAATCCAACGCTTCGGCATTTCAACCGAATCCAAATAACCCATACAATTCCGCCTTTGTTAATCCAAATATGCCCAACTCTAACCCTAATATAATTAACCCAAACATGAGCAACCCGGCTCTATTAGATATGGCATCGATGATTGACAACTTTACAGACGCGCAATTACAAAGCAATCAAATTTCGAGTACCGTTTTAGATTCTCCATATAATTCTTACGATCAAAGCTATAACATGCATAACCATAACCAAAATAATTTGTACAATCCCAATCATGTCCCGCCAATGGTCGATGCCAACTGTCAAAACACAAATCCGAATCAATTGCCAAGTTTTGCGGCTGGTCTCCAAAAACGTGACCAGCAATTTAATGCACCCCCCAATGCTACGGAAATCAATAATACCCAAAATCCATGGCCCGATTTTACCAATCCCGGAATGTTTAATAATGTCGTAAAGGAAGACCCAGATTCTACGACGGCACATTTAAATATGACGCCTCATAATTACAGTCCAGATTCCAACAGGAGTGAACCGAATTTGGATCAAACCAAAAGTAACCCAGACATAGAAAAACAAAGCCTGATAGATATTTCACAAAAATTGCCAGAATTTGATATCAATCACTCACCTAGAATCACAGAAATTTCTAATAAACCTCAAGGGACGCCGGAGTCACCCGTTCCTCTACAACTTGCTGAAATGAAGTCCCCTAACAATGAATCCTCAAATGCAGGCGATGTTCGAAAAAGTGTTTGGAGATCGCCAGAGCACAGAAATTGGGATCCATCTAAGCCTAAAGAAGCTGTAGCAGATAATGAAAATGCCGTTTTTAGGGTGCCTAAGGCTAGACCACCATCTAGATCTCATGTAAACCCTCAAGAGGGTTTAGATCAATCCACTTTTCTTAAACCATACCCTCCTTCGGACAGACCACATTTGAGTCAAGGATATGAACATAGAAGTCCTTACGATAGCAGAACTAATAATTCTCAAACGCCTACACCACCGGCTAATTATACAATTAATCATGATGAAACTGCTCAAAATACCAATCCACAAAATAAACCAGAAACAGCTCCAAATGCCTATCCGGTCAGTCAGAATTCCTTTGGAAATCAGTCGCCAATTCAGGGTTACGGTAATTATCCAACAGTGGGCAATGCTTACGCCTTTTCATCTAATCCTTACGGCCATTTCAATCCATATGAAAACTCATACAATGATTACAACAGCATAGCATATTACAATTCTGAAAAATATAAACGAGAAGAGTTAATCAGAAACTCTCATTGCTATAACTCTTACGGTTATCAGTACAATCCTAACTTTCCCCCAAATTTTTATCAAAATCCAAATCCAAACTGGTGTCAATCTTCACCTAATTGGTGTATTTATCCACCTCCATTCTCTATACCGTACCCACCTGAGCCTCCAAAAGCCGAGCCTATAGGTGAAGTCACCGGAGTCTCTGATAATCTAGAATGCTTTAAAGACGCACAAATGGGAGGCGTAGCAATAGCTTTAGGCCATGGCAGCGTTTTATTTGAGTGCGCTAAACATGAGATGCATTCTACAACAGCAGTAAAGAATCCAAACAGAGCAAATCCCACTAGAATATCCTTAGTTTTCTATCAACATAGAAATTTAAACCGTCCAAAACACGGTTTGGAGGAGTGGGAGGAAAAAATGAGGTTAAAGAAACTAGGCTTAAACCCACCAACGCCGGGCACTCCCGGGCCTAACTCTAATTCAGTTTCGCCAGCTTCTACGCCCGGTCCTGATCAAAAACCAACTCCTAATTCTGAAAAATGGAAAAATAACGAGAACTATATACCGGGGGGTTACAGTTCACTCAGTGCTTTAGTCGAAGCGACGAATGCGGCTAAGAAGAAAAGACAAATAATGCTGAGGGCCGACACTCAGACGACGATATCGTGGACGACGCTGTTTCCCATGCACGGCTGCACGGTGACCGGCCCCTACCAGGAGTCGGCCACCTGACGCAAGCCGCCCGGCCACAGGCCCCATATTCTTCCATCGGACGGACGGAAATCCCTTCCTTAGCTACTAAGCTAGCTGATAAGCTATACGATGCCTTTCCTTTCGAATCTTCTAGGACAAAGAGTGCTTTCCAAAAACGTTTTGTAGTTCCTCATTTTATAGCATGTTAAGCTCTCGATTCTCCGATAGCCTGGTCCACTGTTCCCGCGAGATTCCACTAGTGCATTTACGTCGGAATTGACTTACGATTTTATCGCGTATTTTTTGATGTTGAAACGAGTGAGCTATCAATCAAAGATATATTTTTAATTTTTAATAGTGTTTATCGCATTTCGACTAGTCTTATGTTACTACGTTAGTATCGAATCGTATTTTTAAGACGGTAATTGTAGTTTTTTGTATAATATTCTTGTCGTATTAAGTTTGACCGGCGTCTCAAATTATGGAATTAGTTTATTTTTATACGCTCTGTATAAATTGTCGTTAGAGTCGTCTTCACGTTTCGTCAGTTTTATTTTAGAGCGCGATATCTGTCGCGCGATGCAATGATCTCATAAACTAATAAATCTACAATTAATTCATTATTCAGAGCGAAAGTACAAACGGCGTTTAATAGTATATTATTTGACGACGGCCGCGAGGAGCCCGATACGTTCGACGTAGTATTACAATTATGTATTTTTGTACCTTTATCTGTGTATAAGTTATTTTAACGATTATTTCCATTCCTCTGTATTAGCGGTTGTTTTGGCGTTGTTTTAGTGATTTAAATAGAATGGTATCGGTACGTGTATCACAAACGTAATTGAGTGCTTTTCTATTAGCTTAAGACGTGTGTATTTTTAACTTTTTAGACTATTTAACTTATTTATATTGTATTACGTGAACCATTATGAAATCATTTTCTTTGTAATAATTTAGTGTTATCGTAGGTATTAATATTTAATATATTTGCTTTTACATCTATGACATTAAATTATTAGCAGTTGTTTTGTGCACATTTCAAGCCTTCTTTACTTTACTTTAACTTGAGTGCCTGTGTCTGGCTCCAACCAGAAAACTTCGTGTCGTATTTAGATAAAGAAAAAATCATTTTCGAACTTTTAAAATGTGTCCTTATATTTTACGGATTACATAAAATGAACTCTTTCTTATTTTTAGCGGAGATAAAAATTTATAAATTAGTCTTACAATAAAAAGTGAATAAATAAAATACATAAGTTTATATAATAGTGTTTGCGAAAAATTCAGGCGCTTGGAAAGTTTATAAAGTAGGCATTATATTGAAAATGATTGAAACATACTGATGAATAGTTATTAATATATAATTAGGGTAAGAAAAGTTTGTTTTAAAGATTAAACTATTGATATAGTTTATATTTTTTACGTGTACGTATTTATTGAATGGTAAATTTATTGGGACGAACGTGAAATTATTTATAGGTTATAAAGTTTTGAGAACAAAACTTATAAAAAATAAGCAATAATAGACATCGGTGTCTATGTACATTGTAATGTAGGAGTGAAAATAAAATTAATAAACGAATGGTGCGATATTGTCGTCGATCTTATGGATATGCTTGAAATTTTGAATTGTAATCGTTTGCCTAAAGTTATTCTGATATTATTTGTGTAAGTCATTGGTAAATGCCCAATTCTTGCCCCAGGACGTCGTAACGTCTCCAGTTTGTGAAATGAGACATATCAAAGCATCACACACGTCATCACAATGGATTTCAGTCAATATTCCTATTTCGAGTCAATATTATGTTTATGTACCATTAAGAATAAGTTACAAGTTAAAAACAGAAATGTTAGACTGCATTCAATTCATGTATTTATATTAATTTAGATTTAGATAACAAAGAGACTAAAATATTATCATCTCGACGCTTCTAAACGACTCATTGCTAAAACAGTTCTGGATAACATTATTTTGACGTTCGAATATTTTCAAGTAATAATATTATACGTAAATTGAATGCTTTCGTTTGAAGGTTGTAATAATTAATATATCTGTCGGGTTTTATAATAAATAAATCATTAGGTTTAGAAACCTGTGATATACTATTAAATCACGTGCGTTTGATTGCTTGTATGTCTTCAGTGTGTTTGAATGCTATCGACGGCACAATTTTGTATGAAATTTTGTTAAAATGATTTACAGAGGCGACTGATATTTTTTAAACTCTAAAAGAAAGAAAAACTAACGTGTATTCTTGTCATTAAAGCAATAAAATATTGTAATTATATCACACAATTTATTTATTGAAATATTTTAATCTGTGGTGTGTCTTTTGGCGCGCTGTCAAATCAAATAAAGAATATTCTTCTCGCCTCTGTATTTTTAACATCGGTGTTGCCGCAACCAAAGCGACCAGTATTTTAAAATTAATGTTTTTAAACTGATGCGGTGAAGTGCGTTTACCAATGTATTTCGTGTTACACTTGGTCGTTACGTTTCAGTTACGACGAGCCTTTGTGTAATATTTTTATTATCTTCTGCCAAAACAAAAGAAAGTGTCATGTAAATAGAACTACCATTATTTATTAATACAATAATTTAAAAGACAAGCTTGTTCGTTTCATTTTAACCTATCTAACTATTTAAAGAAATTGGAACACACTTTATTATTATTTATTCGATTTATTTGTAAAAAAATGATACAAGAGGGACCCCTTTCGATACAGCGCAGCAATAGCTACTACTGCTTACCTTCATCGAGTTTTAATATCGGTTCAGGAACCGATATTAAAATAGACTAAACTAATATATACCATATCTTTACATACACTAGGAACCTCCCCATTGGTTTTATGTAATACAAATTTTTTCACTATTAGTCCCATTTAGATAGATTTTTTTTTAAATCGGATTAGTCGACTTTTAAGACTGTGTGCTTTGCGTAAATTTTTTTACATAAGTTTAATTAATAAGCTTCGAAATTTAACGCTCAACACACACACATTTATTCGAACAATATATTTATTCATTTTATATGGTAGTTCGCTTAATCATTTTATTAAAATTCAATTCAAACAAAATAAAATAACAACGACATTAAGTAAATAAAAGAACCAGTTTATTTGTAAATAATTTTATTATTTTATATTGTACATTTTGAGCAATAAACTCGTATAAAACGATAATAATACAATTCATTTTTTTTAATTAAACAACTATAATAATGGAATGTATACACTTATATCTTACAGATTAAAAATCGGTAACAGTATAAAAAATATTTTAATATAGAAGTTGCCGGTAACCATTTGTATGCATTGATATTGTTAGACTAATTTGTATAAAAAATAATTTGAGTAAAGTTAATATGTATCTTAAATAGTAAAGCTTTATGTAAAGTTATTGAAAATAGTTCGTATATAAATTTAAAACATTCATTGAATTAAAAGGTATATTTGGAAGTACAAAATATGTATAGAAAAAAATATATTATGATGCTACAGATATATCGGGCTTATGTTTATATCATATTAGTTAAAGCAATTTGAATGTTGTACAAATATAAAAAAGTTATACAAAATACATTATTGTACTTTTATGACATACTTTAAGATATTAAAATCTATAATACATTATATAGAGAGAAAAGAAACATATAATAGCTTATTGCGTATTATAATTTTATGTACATTAATAGATGCGTACAAACACTACACGTGTTTGTACAAATCATCCGAAAAAAGTGTTCCCACAGCAGCGGCAGAACTCATTCATATAAGTTAAAATAATATATATGATAAAATCAACAAGAAAAAAGGAGATAGTTGTGTAAGCAGCGCGTGAATGCACCGACAACCAATCATCTAAAGGTCTTTTTAAAGGTTTTGACTTGTATGTAGTTGTATGTGTGCTGCCGCTGCTGTGCGGAACACTTTTTTCGGTGGATTTGTAACAACATATCCATTAACTTTATAGTTACATATATTATGATATTATTATCATTGAGTGTAATATCGCGATTCCTGGCAATTATCTTGTTTTTCATTTAAACAACACATTTTAATGATACACAGTATGAATGCTACAAGATAGCGGGTATAGTAACCGTCAAAAATGTTTAGCGATTGACGAGAATAGCTGCGCATCGGTAGAATCGCGCTCGTAATTGACGTATTGGTGCTTAAAGACAACACGACTGGGACAACCAATCAACGCTCGCGCATGTGACGATCACGCGCCCCGCGCGCCGCACCGCTACCTCGATACCTTATTTTTTACTTCTGCGCAGGTTTCGTTCACCGCTAAAGGTAATTGATGGTTACTATAGTCAGGGGTGCATGGCGACGATGATGTTGGCGAGCGCGGTGCGCGCGTCGCAGCGCGGGAAGGCGTCGAGCACGGCGCACGCGCGCGAGATGTGCTCGCGCTGCAGCTGCTTGGTCTGCTCGATGCCGTCGCCGGCCAGCACGGCCTCGTACAGCTGTACCATTTTAATTTTTTTTACCTCCTTTCATTTAATATGTAAATTTATATAATGATTACAGTGACCGATTCTTTTATTATAGCACTAACTTGTCAAATGCTGTCGTATAGCTGTACCATTATATAATACTAGCTGTTGCCCGCGACTCCACCCGCGTGAAATTTCATATAAACTCTCCCCCCTTATAACCCTTTTTTTCAGTTAAAAAGTAGCCTATGTCCCTCCCCAGGCTCTAGACCATCTGTGTACCAAATTTCGTTATAATCGGTTCAGTAGTTTTATCGTAATGAAAAGACAAACAGACAGAGTTAGTAATATATCTGAGTACATTTACAACACATGGTATGATTAAGATTTACTTACAGCATGATAATCAACGTCCTTCACGCTGCGGCGTCCTCGCTCGACGAGGCTGTAGAGCTCGGGTCGTGCTTCCAGAGTGAAGGCGAGGGGCGCTCCCACGAGTGAGAAGCTGGCTGGCTCGGGGCCGGAGAACGCTTCTAGGTCTAGAAACGCTTGCCAAGCTAACGCTAGATGACACCCGAATTGGTAGCCCTAGAATATATCAATCGAGTTCTTTTAACTCACAGAACGTGAATAAGGAAATAGCAAACCAGAATTTGGACTTATAGATTAAAGTACCGTCTCGAAATCTTTATTTGTTCAAAATCTTATATATCATAGTAAAAAAAATGTGGCTCTATAATACGATAGTCCATTAATATAATGATACTCTTTGTATTTCAATCTTTTATTACTATTAGAATATAGACTAGTATTGTCTATATGTTGTATACTCGTATATAGGTATATTTTCATCATTTAATGTAAAGATAATTACGTTTATTATGAATTAGATAAATTGTTTAATTGATGCAAAACGGACATCACATAACCTAACTTACACAAATATTTGAATCGGATATAATACCATAGTTTTAAAGAAGTTAACAATTAGATTTATGTTGCAAGATTTAGTTAGATTTCTTTTATAATTGTCCTAATTTGGCTCTGATTGAGGGTCCACGTACCTGAGCCTGCAAAGCAGGTTGGTGTCCAGCCAACTTGAGCGCGGCGGAGCAGCTCTTGCCGAGCAGCGCGCCGGCCGCCAGCACGTGGCGCGCCGCCCACTCCCGCTGCGCGCACCCTGCTACCCCGCTCATAGGCAACGGCGATGTTATGTCGTCCCAATCTGAATACATAATAAACCCTCACTAAAACACATCTTTGTTGAACCTTAGTTGCCTGCGAGCTAGTTCTAGAATTTTCGACTCATGGAGGATTTCTGAAGCTCTACTCCGAACACAATCGATGTCGATTTTTATTATTTTCGATACAGTTTTTGAGCAACTTCGAATTAAAATAAAAACTTTTTTGTTTCTGTTTCGATAACATTCCAATAAACTGATGTGCGATCCGATTCTTTATTAGAGTATATTAAGTCTCATAGCTTTACATACATAGGTTAGCAGCATCAAAAATTTTCGATATCGACGACGATTGCATTCGGAGTAGATACTCTGACTTAAGTGTGGTGTGTATGTATGTGTAAGTATAAAACATACCTATATCCAAAATATAGGAAAGATACAGGAGGTCTATAATGTAGTAGTTCAATGTTAGAAACACTTACATCACTAATATAAATAGTAATTAATCATAGAAGATTGACGTGTTATATCATTATTGAAGTCAAAAGGAATTCCCCAAAAAGTAAAGTTAATTAGTACTAAATGGCAGAATTGAAAAACATACATACAGTTTAGTATTAATGTAGTAGTGTTCCAATTAAGCATTCGAAAAAATTGACCGTTCATTCACATTAAATTATATTACAATTGTAATAACAACACCATCTTAAATTTAGAGCTATCCAAAGACATATCCACAAAGTCTCCTTATAATTTTTAAATAGATTTAATACAGAAACTTGATCACCGTAAAAAATTGATGTACTCAAAATTGAGAAGAAAGTCATAAAATAAGCAAAGGTTTCGCATTTGCAATATCGAGGGCAATAGTTCGGGGACCGTTGGTTCGAAACCGGTTCATGGTTGGCGAACGTGAGTCCTTATTAGTTAAACCTGTACACAATAAACTGTTGATTGTACCTGTTCTTTTTTTTTCTACTAGTTCCTCCAACGTTATCGGAGCCTATTTTCATCATTTCTCTTTCATTCCAGTTCTCGCTTTTATACATACTTGATTGTACCTGTTCACTGCCTGACAGTTATCCTTAATGATCTTATAACACGAAAGTTTGCTAGTAATAGTAATTTCTGAGAGAGGTTACTGAATGGGTTCACTTCAGCGTGAAGTTAGAATAATAAATATATTGTGGAAATTTTGGAACGATGTATAACAAGAAAGAAGAATAGAATCTGCTTTTAGAGGCAATTTTAAGCTGAAATAGTCCTACAAAAATCCGGTTACTAACTATATATAACCGGATATATACGCCTCTTCACTATAGTCAAATAATCACAGTTATTAGAAAACTAAATAGAAAACTAAAGCGAATGCAAGTGTAAGCAAAGCTAATATTAACCGATATATAATGATTGACCGACCCAAAGTTGCCTTTAAAAATAACCAACTCTTTAAATGTAATTTATTCTTGGCATTATTAAGTCAAAGTCAAAGTCAAAAGTATCTTTATTCAATTAGGCTACATAAAGTAACACTTTTGAATCGTCATGGTATTACAAAACATTTACCACCGGTTCGGAAGGCAGTTTCTACAGAGAAGA
>DWAJ01000689.1:0-29131 GCA_018238005.1 Eurema mandarina
CCTAACGCAAAATTTACGAGACTTTGAAATGTCTATAAATTCATTAATACTTGGTCTTTTTCAATGAAACAAAAACTAGTGTATTTGTTAAGATACAAGCCCTACTAGGACAATTGTTTTAAACGATTTAGTATACCTATTAACATTCTTCATTCTGTGTTGCTGTGCCGGGAATATTAGATCGATATACATTATATTATGTTGATTTACAATTATTATAACAATTAATACATATATTGAAACATCTCATTCAACTAGCTCTACATAGAGTCGTAAGCCTAACCGAACTGCGACAACGATACATTCTATTCGAAAGCGGGTTGTAGTTTTTAGTGACTATTATAGTTGGAAGTGAACAAAAACTTTTGTGCTTTAAGCTGTACGGTTTACCCCGTGGAGCGTTGACTTGCCTCATGCCTGCGTCCCTCCGCGTGCAACGGGCCCAATTGCTTTTGTAGGGACACCATGATTTATGATTCTATTATTTATATGTATACAAAAAAGGCCTTGTTTATAGGCAATCGTTTACTTAAAAAGGTTTTTAATTGAAAAAACTCAAAATGGCCTTTTGTTTACGTTAATGCTCTTTTTGTTTTATAATGGGTCAGGCCATTTTGGAAGGAAAAATACATGCATATTGGTTAATTGCATTGTACATAGATAACATAGTTTATTGTTTATATCCATTTTCTTAATGAAACTGGAATAATTTTATGTAGTGACATCAAATTGCTTAAAAAAATAACAAAAACAAACGTCTGACAAATATGAAAGAATTGTAGAGGGTGTCCCGCTGTAAATAATATTTATGGTAAACCTAGTTTAGTGTCAACAATACCACTCTTCCCTTCTCTGCATTTATAGCTTTTAGTTGAAACGTGTATACTCCAACGTCCACAATAATAAATACAATAAAGAAAACTAAAACGTGGAAACTTACCAATCTTAATTATTCACCGTCTTAAGTAATCCAAAGATATCGATATCACTATTTTGAACACAGGTCATCGCATTATTCTTACAATTTTCACTCACTTCAACACTTTTCAAGTAAACGGGTCACCGACCACATCAGTGTCACAAGCCGTGTATCACTTCGACATCACGTAACCGGTTTCTTAGTAGGTGTACCGTGCGGCTGAGTAGCGTAGACGTTGCGTTGTTTAATGTTTACAGTGAGTGACGTGGTTCGAGCTATCGTACAGCGTACACTCACGACGCATTCGACACCGGCACTGGCCTGCCGCCTGTCAGTTGGGCCAGCGGCGAGGGGCGCCCCTCTCGTGAAACTTTGTAAATCGACCATCCATCTCGCTCCAAACGTCTATCTCTTTCACATGCGCGTGCGTCGTTGCCACGTTCACCTCACAGCTCGACGCGTTGCCAGTTTCACTGTTCACAATATTTTTTGTTTAGTGTTGTCGTTTTAGATGAGGGGCTATAAAATAGAAACGTATTTCGTCGAATAAGTTCGACGTAAAGATACCTAAGTGGAGAAGTTCTTCGAATGTAAAAAGTTCTGAGGCTGCAAGACCGAGAATTTGTAGCTTTTTGGGTATTGCGGTTAAAAGCTTTGCTTGCTTTGCTCTACTCTGCGAACTTTCTACTAAAACTAGAGTTCATAGTATTTAATTTAATTGCGAGGGCCAAAGTTATCTATTAAAACAAAGTAATACGACCTTGCAAAAATATCTGAAGATTTATAAACGTATAAGCCCGGAAAAGGTTTAGAACGCATTATATATTCGTATCCCTTATCTAAGGTAGACGGGACGCTCTATCTTGGGTCCGATATTGGGGAACGTGTCAGGTGCTACCATTTGGGCCGATACCTGCTCCTTTATTATTATTAACAGATTTACAAAACTAGATTTTTTATACGTATTTACAATGAGATTAGATATAATCCAAATTGTTTTTGAAATTAAAAAGATTTTTTGTATGAATAGCAGCAATATGTTTCTGGCAGCAATTTAATACACTTAAGTTCGATCTTCAAACAACTTTATGAGATTTAAGTATTTAGATAACATATTTAATTTTATATATATAAAATAATAGATTATGTGCCTACAAACAGTACAGTTTTAAAAGACCGTATATTTTGTAAAAATACGTTGTTATCCAATATGACATAATATAATGAATATTGACATTTATACCTCTAAAAATACTAAAAATACCTTCAATGAACATAAACCTTACCTATCTGTAGGTTTCACGATATTTCTAAGTAAAGGTAAGTGAAGTTGAACAAAGTTGTGAATGTGGGTCAGAACCAGTTTTTGTTTGAACTCATATGTAACAACGCACGCCTTTAAGTACAGAACGAACGCTGTTTGGTTATTAGAAACATTATGAGTTATGGTTGCCAGAGAATACTTAATACTTAGTAAGCTTTCGGTAGGTCGACCTTAAAATAGTTTCATTCTGACAAGTCAGTTTGTATGGCAGACATCGTAATATTATTCAATTATTCATTAAAAGTGAGGAATAATAACCGTACTAATTAATCCAGTTATTAAATTGTATAAAAGGCTCAGCTAAACCTATAATTCCGTAAGTGTTTATTAAAATAAAAGTTATTATATAGCTCTACATAACTCCAAGTGAATTACGAATTATAGTTTTAAATCGACAAGTATGATTTTATATAACATTTAGTACCAATATTTTCAGTTGAAACATTGAGGTTCATAATAATTATTAGAAATAGTGATTACTAAATCAGTAATTGTTACAAAGGTTTATTAAGTAGGTATGACGCGTTTAACTAATAAGCAAATTGATTGTAATTGCTGGCAGCAATCACGTTCTTCATCGATGACAGCATTCCTTGGTAAAATATTAACATATTCATTATTCAAAGTGATTTTGCTCCCCAGTCTTAGTAGTTGGTATGTTAACTTTGGATTATTTTATACTAGGATGGTGCTTTAGGAAGCGTATTTAAGCCGCGGGCAGCGACAAACGTCAACTATAAACTTTCGCAACAAAGAATCGAAAATATCAAGGATATCTAGGCTAGACGTTAGGTACGGCTGCAATTGTTGTTCAACAGAAAAAGAATTGTAGAGCAAAATTGATTTACGCTCGTGCAAAAAGAAGAGATAGTTTCGGTTTTTCCGTACATTTTTAACTAAAGCTGGATAATTCATTAATAAAATGAATGTGTAATGAAATAATATATATGATTTGTTATATCTATTAAAAAGAGTTTAGTAACAATTATTATATATTGAATACATTAAAAATGTGAAGAAAGTATTACAATAGAAATTTAGTTTCCTACCCATTTTACGGTTTCAAGATAATTAGTATAACCATCTGACTCACGATAATACTTTGTTATCAGACAATGACTTGATAAACTAATTCTTATTAATGATAGTCTTCATGCGACTCGATGAAATGACAGAGTTTTAGAGAATTAATTTTAATATAATTTTAAAATTGTTATTTTGTCTTAATATCTTAAAAATGGTTAAAGTAAAAAACCAAAATTAAATACCGAATGCATAAAACATTCCATCAATCAATGTCAATAACAATTCTCTTTACAAATATAGAGTACTAATAAGTATATACGTAAGACACAATTAAAACTTTCAAAGCTAAACCAACCTTACAATAACTTGTAACTTCTTATCATACAAATGAACTAATATATTTCAAACTTAATGTTAGATATGACGTTTAAATAACAGTAAAAACTCTGAATTCTGTATTCAGTATCTGATATGATACGCTTTGCGATCTATGCGAAGCCTATTTGCATATCAGTGGCGGGTGAGGTTAAAGCTGAGGGGGACAATATATTTCAAAGGAAGACATAGCTATCTTCTTTAGTACAAAATAGTACTAAAGGAGGTGGAGGATACTGGCAACTTGCCATTACCGTTTAGATATATCAGCGAGAATAGCTGAACAACTGCAGATTAAAATAATTTAAATTAATTTGTATATTTATAGCTCGGTTTTGTAAAAATATTTTTCTTTCTATATATACTAAGTAGTTTTTATTTTATAAACATAAAATATATTTATACTCCAAATATACAGAATAATTGAATGCCAAATTAAATTACATATCCAAAAAAGCACACGAAATTTCCTGCATCCAACAATATAACGGAAATAAAATTTTAAACTAGGCACTTTATTCAGAAATAAGCGTAGAATATATCAGCTAGAAGGAGTTTAACGGCGTCATCCGCCATTTAAGCGAGCCACGAAACCTCAGTTACATCGTTTCTCAACTGCTCAGATAAGGCTCCTAGTACGCCATTTGTCATTACCATCTCGTGTCGCGAAATTCGTTTTTCTTAAATCATTATCTTTTGGAACAAAAATGGTCAGATAAAATATAATACATTTTTCTTAAATTGTTTTGGAATATTGTAGTTACTGCACTGTTGATATTTTATTTTTTTTAAATGACGGCCACCTACATAAATTACATTAATCCATATAAAACATTAAATAATAAAATTAACAATTTCAAGTAGGAAAATGTCGCCACACTTATAGGCGTCCACCATAGGCACATAATATAGACAATATTATGTGCATAAATATTATGTGGACGCCGTAAAATAATATTCGTTAAGTAAAAAACCGTCCAGATAAAATCTTAAACTAAATTTAGATTTGTTTTATAAGCGTGTTTGTAAAACGAATAGGAAACTTACACGGCTTCGGTACAATGAATGGAAAACAGTAGGGAAATAGAGCATTAATTTGATAATTGGCATGAGGTTGTTTAAGCGGATCAGAGCATTATGCTGAGAGATATTACAGGTGACACAATGCGCGGGCCGCGTTCGCTGACGATCTAATTCCAAACAAATGCAAATTGAGCGGGTGCGGGTACAGCGCTGGACATCCGCTTAATAGCGAAGCATTGTGTTCGTTTCACTAATGGCTGGGTAATTGTTCTGAGGTCACAAACGGTCATGCTCCTCACCTAGCTGACACTCTTTTATCCCAGCTCCAAATTCCAAGTGCCGAATTGTTCGGCGCAGCCTGCGATGCGATTTCCTTTCAAAAGATTTTATATGGAATTTTTCAAGTTATGACTTTATGTGACAACTTACTTTGGTGCCAGAAACCTTATAAGTTATAACAGACTAATTTCAACCCAATAACCTACCTATTTCTTTTGTGCCACTCTTGACAGAATTCAAATTTAAACCAATTTCGATAATTCTTTTTTTTACGTAAAAAAACGTAGATAACAGGTAAAATAAATTGATCGAAATCGCGTCGGACAAGCTTGTTTTTAATAAAAAGATTTAGAAATTACATAAAAAGAAGAATAATTGACACGCTTTAATGCTTTTCGTCCTTCGAGTTGCGTTCGATGTCCACAGGAAGTGGCTCGTTGTGTCGCAGTGACCCGTGCCCATCGTGATATTACATGCTGGTGCTGCGTAATCGTGCCCGGAGATACTGCTGTATCCTATTTAACAACCGATTTTATTTTCGGCACCGCTCCGCTTATGATGAAATCTGAATCGATAGTACCTTGGCTACTTATAGTAACCTCATATTATAATATACTTTATTCATACCGCGCGTTGAACTATCGCTTTTCTTTACAATACAACATTTTTACATATTAGTAATTTCATAAAATTCAATGACGGCATGGTTGGCTACATCTTCCCACGCAAAATTAACCTCTTATCGCATCAATTAAATCGCATTGACCCGCTCTGACCAGACCTTTGTCGCCTCCTTTAATCATTTATGCGGCCGGCCATAGACAAAAATTATAATGACAAAGAATGTATGATTATAATCATAAAACACGCACACGACTTCGTTGTTCATTACGCTTTATTTGATATTTGCCTGTAGCGAGTACCATGCCTTGTTTTTATAAGGTGTAATTTTATTCTAAGGTTTCATTTATAGATTGTCTCTATATAAGTACATCAAATCTGTTATTAAATTATTAAACAAAAAATATTTTTAAGTGTTTTTGTAGATTCCATCTAAATGAAGAGAGAATTAAAGAGAATAAATCTGCTCGATTTGTTAGTTTTCTTATCATTATCATAAAAATAAAAATTTATTTTGTTACATACAAATATAAAGTCAGTAATTATATCTACGTAATTAGTCATTGATAATATTTAATGTGCGTTTGCGAGGACCAAAGGCAATAATGACATATTAAGGTTATGAAGTTAATTGAAGGTAATATTTAAATATACCGACGTCCGACAATTATTATTATTTGCTTCCGTTTGCACAGGAACATGACGCGTGTAATCAATCTTAAACAGTGAGCGTGAGAGAATAAAACTAAAGTCAACGGCCGTGAGATCGCAATAACAAAAGTAGCTTCAACCCGCAAAATGCATTTTCCCACTAGCTATAAATATTTGTTGGGAAATACTTTGTGTCAACGCTAAAACACGGTGTCTGTTGCTAATCAGCAGGATTGAAAAGATAAGGACAATGGGCTACTCATTCCCACGTGGTACGTACAATGGCCTTATGTTCAAACTTCTTATATCGTGAAGGATTTTGTCTTATCTGGTTTCGTTTAGTTTTAAGTTTTTAAACTTATTTAATAGTGAGTTAGAATGGGATCATTTAATTTTTACGTTTCATTGAAAAATAAATGTTCAAAGATGAAGAAAAATGCTAAAAGTACAAAAGGCTAATTAAAATAAAAAAGAACTTCTTTGAAATCTTTTTAAACCTATAGATGATAATTGAACAATTCTGAGTTTGATAATTAAAATTGATTATAAAATAAGTAAGTGTTTAAAAATTAGATAAACGGGTACGAAACTTAGTTGAAACAAAAAGTATTAGGTAATATGTTTAATTTATCAATGCAATTATAATCACTAACCATGCACTCTATTATTAATATATACATATGTACATATACATGGAAATAACCACGCAATTCATGCGTAAACGTATGGGCATTATTATACCTAACTATACAATATACGTTCAGTATTAAATTGGTGTCATCTGCGAATATGATTGCTTTTAGCGATGCTAATGTAAAAATATTCCAAATCGACGTGGGTGGTTACTACTATCTAAAAATTATTTGAAAATAATTAAGATGTGTAATTACACATAATAAGGTCGTAAATTAACAGCTTTTATTTTTTTTAATAATGTATTTCTAAGGCTTAAACAAGCTGGCTTAAAAGCATGTTAAGTTATTTTATGTACGTTGATTTGTAAATGGAAAAATAGACAAGTTCTTGTACACACGATCACGAATCACGTGCGATGGACTATCTTTTTTCCACTGTTGATTAACCGCTGCTTCACGCATTCTTATTGGGGTTAATAAGTGCGAAATTAAAACGAAAGTGTGTTAACTAGCCACGACGCGAACGGACTCATGTGCATGCTGATGTCTGGTACATTATGGACATCCGTGCTAGAGCTGGTCCTTTTGTGGCGTTTCGTGATGTTTCGCATTTGTGTTGAGTGGTAAACGACGGAAGTCCATAATGGGATGCGTCACTGCAACTGCATATTTATATTCACGAAAATAGACAATACATTTCCTGGCAAGCATTTTCATTGTGCAAAAATACTGTCCTATTTGCATTAATGATATTGTCCTCCTATATAACTGTGCATTTAGTGAGAGAACGCTGGCTCGGCCCTATTAGCAGCTGGCCTAATGATTTAGAATAGAAATGGAACATAGATTCCAAATGGATTCAGATAGCATTATACAGCACCTGACGTTTCATATACTTCGAGCTTCCGACGTATTTTTGTATGCATATTGAAGTATCTTTGAAACATGATCTCATTAAAACATACCCAAATACACTGTTATAAAACGTACTCGTACATGAACTGACGCTACAGCAAAATTTATTATGTTTAAATTGGTGACAAAAAAACAGTAAAAGTTGGTATATTTAATTACAATTGTTTATTTTGTTTCATGCTTGTTCTAATTTCATATACAGTTGCGGATATTACATGCTTAAATTTTAACTGCTCTGACGCCGAGCAAGCGAAATATTAAACTTGTTACATATCCGGCTCTGCGGATGGATATATGTATTTTAATACACCACGAGTTAATGTAAACCTGTTGCTCTTAAATGTTATAAAAATATATTTAATGGCTAATATCATAAGTAGGTACATTTTTAATTTCGTATACTAAACATAGTATTTTATAAATTCGTATAAGTACATACATATGGTTTCTAACCTTTAAGAATTACATTTTATACATACATTTTTGTTATAAGCAAAATATAGGTACCTACTTCATACAAATATTAGTATTTGTATGTATCTCACGGATAAATATAAATTCTAATATAATGTATGTAACATTTCATTTAATAGTATCGTTCACGGAACATATAAAGCATGTTTGTAGAGTGACTGTTTCCTTACAGCTAAGTCTTGCAGATTGCTGTTCATTCGCTAGTCAATGCATCTACTTTCCGGGACAAAAATAATCCACAATCGACGGCGTCCGCTATCGAACAGTCTGCTGTATAGGTACCAGTCATGATCAAAATATCTCCATGAGATGAAACGTTGTAAAATGAACTTTAGTATAAAGGTGATACACTCTGTTATGTATAACACCATTGTTTTAAAGTACTATCATATTACGTTGCTCGCTTTTAACATTGGATATTTTAAAAACATGAACATTCAAATCACATCTATGTTTTTAAAATATAAGAGTGCATACTGTATGATGTTATTTCACTGACTTTCTCGTGTTTTAACTTGACATAAGGAAAATATTGGATTTACGAGTGACGCATATAATCTTACTTCATTGGTACAGCTGCTTCTGCTATCGGAAGTGGGACCGGTTCTAAGCATTCCTATAAATCCTCCAACGCACTATCCCTAAGAGTTCATTGACACAATAATGTCCACTATAAAGGTAAACCGATTGAAACTATAATAGACTCAACCCAAGAGGTGTAGCAAATCAATTTTAATGTGTAACGTAATTTGAATATCCTGCTCAAAAAATTACAAATACCCATAAAATACAGATGTATCGGTAAATTAAGACCGCCGATTAAAATTATTACACTTTCGAATATTGTTCCTAGTTAAATGATAAATCTTAAAGCTGGCATCAAAATTCGTTGCGATACACTTCCTACATGCATGTAATGTTAAAATTACCAAATTTGTTGCAAAAAAATGTTGTGGAAAAAAACTAAAGATTATGTTTGTAAATCAATTGTTTATTAAGAGTCATCTCATCCACAAAATTGGCAAGTCGTAAAAAACATTGCACGCTTGCTGTCAATTGTTTAACATCTTTACGAGTTTTCTTTACTACTTTTTGGCTTGTAGAGGTATGTATGTCGTGAAATATGAACATGGAAAATTATAGCAGACATAAATATGTATACACTATACATATATCGGAAGGTAGTTAGCTCTTAGTGAAGTACATAGTTCGGCTCAAAGGCACGTGTGCGCGTGATCGATCTATCGTTGCGTGACCTATCAGCTCTTGTTCCCGACAACCGTGACATTTATAATTATTATATAGAAAAACGTAATACATAGTGTTATATTTCAGATTGTTACAACTGGTTTATTATTAAATATCGATTCGTCCATATGTAAATCAAAACTTTTCTTTTTTTTACTTGTTAAAACCTAAAAGCTTCTTTTTATTAAATAAATTTATAACAAAAGAAATACCACTAAAGACAATTAAGTAACAGACATATTTTGGTGGAAGTTCTCATAACGGCGACACTTTAGGATAGTTTTAATGAAAAAACTTTTACATGTTTTAAATTTAGGTAAATATACTTATTGTATATCAATATAATCTACAAACTCTAGCTCAGTCTTCTCATGATAATAATAAATAAATAAAACAAAAGATAATATTGTGACCTTTTGATATAACAAGGTTTTCTAAATAAGCTATTTTGTTTTTGACTTTAAGATCGATTGATGGATTTATGTGTGTGCCTTTTTGTATATTTAAACAATATAAATAATTGCATTGTCTTACAAAAAAAATATTTTGTTTATTGGTAGGTATAAACAAATATATTAAGGTGTTCGTATTTTTCTAAACTTCCTTTTTAGCCCAAATTATGACAATAACTAATTGCTTGTTAGTTTGTTTACGAGTTCTGCCTGAAGCTAACAGTAATGGCTATCACAGATAATCCATTGTGACCATTGTTTTGAAATCGTGTTCACAAATATTTTATAGACCGAGGCTACGGAAGTCATGGTTTTATTATTCTTGCATGTTATACTAATTAAATATTTACTTTTATATTTAAAATAAAAAGTAAAAGAGAACAAAGCAAATAAAAATTAAAAAAAGAAAAGTTAAATGTTGTTCTTTCTGAAATTGGTTATTTATTTAAGTCTGCCAATTAATATAAACAAATAGATATAACATTGACTTTGTACATATATAGAATTTGATTGTACAAAGTCAATGTTATATCTATTTACCATTAAAATTATAACATAAATTAGAATTTGACTTAAATCAAGTTTGTTGCTATACATATAAAATTAACGCACGATTAAGGAAGAGTATTAATATAAGAACCGGTATAAGAATATATTAAAGGAGCAATCATATACGTTATGAAATGCAAAATTATAGCATCTATTATTGTTATACTGGGACGCAATTTAGGTTATTCAATTGTTTATGATGATGTGAAAAAAAAAGAAAATGGTGTTCTCACCGTTTGACGCAAAGTTTTACTTTATACTTATAGCTGTTTGTGAAACGTTGCAGTATTAATGAGGCGAGGAAACGTCAATCAGTCGCAGAACCCAGAGTGGGGTATAGCAAGAAGCCAGTTACTTTATAAGTTATACTTTAAAAAACTTGTCCAATTATATGTTTTTATCAAAGGTTTCTGTTCATTCTAAATAAGGTGTCGAGAATTTTTCGAATACGTGATCTCTATTTACCAATTCAAACGAACTCAGTAGGTGAACCTAACCTAGCATCTCGATAGTGGGTTAAGCAATGATTATTATGATTTCCAGATGCGACCAGTTATTCAATCATAAACTGCCTACTCGCGCCGGCCCACAGCATTGTTAGGATTTAAATTTCGCTTTGCATGACACTCATATTTCAATCACTTAACTGGCAGTACTTTGTACTCGTCTAAATAGAATTTAATGCACTTTTAATGTTCGTTACGAAGTGGGAACCAATTAGTCGCTTAATCTTTCGTGTTACCGTGCGATCGCAGTGGTTAAATAAATGGCTGCGTGCTCAGTACGAGTACATTGCAAGCACCTATTGAGCCAGAAAACTATTATGTACATCATGTGTATTTATGAGTTTCCGTATTGTGTTATCATACGCTGTTTTTGCTCATGATGTCTTAATACAATTAGTGCAATTTTACATCACCAAGATCTGGTTTAAAGTAAGGCAAATTATATTTAGGTAACTAGTTTTTCAAGCTTCAAAATTAAACTGATTGAAAGTAATAAAACAAACTTGTTATATTAATAAGAAAAAACTAGATATTCGACTGTTCAATTAATATGCAAATCTTACGTATAATGTATAAATTTTAAGTAATTGTATGTATGTACTTAAGCAATTGAATATCGAAATCTAGGACATTTGTATACAAAAACAAGTTTATGAATGGGATCTAATTTCATAATATAATTTTGCAACGCACAAGCTAAAATTGCTTAGAATTCAATCACGTTGTGAGTGTGTGCGAGGACGGAAGCCTTTCTTCGAGTGCCAGCACAAATAGTTGATTATAAAAGAGCAGCAATTGAGATGTCAGAAACGCAGGAAATGTTGAAATTGAAACTTATGTTTATCTATTTTAGACATATAGCTCAAGATAGTTTATTCTTGTATTTTCTTATTGAAATCATAACGATATGATACTGATATTCGCTACGTTAACAAAAACATATTTTGGTACTTCATCTGGTGCTGTATACAATTTTCAATAGAGATTTCTTATTTGTAATTTCGAGGAGACGTATGTTCTTCCATTGTTACCTGACTTGATACATTTAGAGAAAGTGAAAAGAATTGTACCAATTGTTTCCGGTGATTCTATTGTTTGCAAATTACTCATCAATGGAATTACGAGTGTTTTGTCTGTTACAGAAACTCGTCACATTGTTATTTATTATAAAACATGTACTGTATGCTACAGTTTTCATTTTGTATGAGCTGAATAAAACAATAATTTTAACCGAAATGTACCTATCTCCCGTATGCGACGTAAACTTCAACGACCTAGCATAATATTTATGGCGTCAATATATTCCGATCTGATATCCTACAAAAATATGACTAGGTAACATATGTATAGGTAAATAGTGCGATAAATCTTTATGGTTTAAAAGCGTCGAGGTTGGTGAAGTGTAATGCGGTTGAGCGGGTGAAAGCGGAGGTTACGACCGTCGCTCGCACCCTCCACAGCCTCCAAATGATGTGACACAGCACACTTTTGACTCTGCGGTGAGATGACAAAACTCTTTGTGAACTACTTTATAATCTTTCTAAACCAATGTCGAGTAAAGTCATTAAGGACAAAACTTTTGCAGTACTCGGAGCAGAAATAAATTTCGTGAAAAACAACTGCGATTAAGAAGATTGTTTTATCGATAAATTATGTTTGAAATATTTTGCTTGGTAGGTTAGTTTTAGAATCTGGCTAGAGGCAGGCGATGATAATTATTAAACTTTGAGTGAACGGACGCGGGCCTGCAGTATTTCATTAGCTAGATGCAATGAGGCACAAATTGGTGGACGCAATCGCATCGGCCCGGCTTGAATCTCATTAATGGTTCAGATTGATAGCCCTGGAAAATGCTTCAAAATATTTTATGGAACATTGAATATTTTTAACGTCACAAATATTAGTAAAAAACACTTTTGAAATGCAGTTAAGACGTTAATAAGCTTCGTGACACAGAAAGTGTATTCATGATAATACCTACTTTTGTCAAACTTTATATGTATAATATATTATTGTTTGTATCTGGAAACGATACATAAACATAATAATCATATTAATATATGTAAATAAAACGTATAACTGTTCTCTTGGAAAATATTTTCACCCAATAAAATCTATTTGTATCCAGTTAACGTGGATGTACTTGTAACGGTTTATTAGGCAATAGAACGTCGACCCGCACTCAATGGAGCCCATTCGATCACTTATTATATGCAGCAAACGAGTTCGGCTGATGTTCCCCTCTATACCATATCAAATTTGAAGACGTTTTGATATTAGACGTTAATAGTAAGTTGCGCAATTCATATACTAGGTATATTTAGGAATTTATATTAGTGAGAGAGAAATTTATTTAGATTTATACCATTACAATCCGGAAACTTTTTTACAAAAAATATAGTAGCTATTATGTTACATAGACTACAATGTATTTTTAGTACTAAAATATTTGTGCATCCAAAAATAATATTTAAGCTTCGTTAAGCATTCCCCTAGTTAGGGCTTAACATTTTCCTTTGACCTATATCCCTAGGGTTTGGGTTCCGTTTAGACAGGACATGTAAATTTAACATTAGGTCTGTGTGAACTTGATGTTTGGACATCTATATTAATTGATCGAAGTTAAAAATACGCTGATCAGTGACCTAACTATTGTCATATCTTTAAGGAAAATAGTAATAGTTACGTATCACAGTTTAATCAAAATCAAATATTACATCTACGATTAACTGAATTTCGTAAACAAAAACTAAATCATACACCAAATCAGTGATTGGTCTATGAAGAAATTTGACTGATTTATTTTCGCTTCAAAGGGGATTTCATGATTCGCTATCCTTTCCCAATGGGAAATAGGCAATATTAGTAAATATACATAGTTGTTTTTACGCACGTACGCGGCGAATGGGTTCCAAATTTCCTGGGGATACGTGAGGTCACGCCGCTAACGATCACTGTACCTTATTCAGTGACGTTCTTTCTTAAGGAAATTGCTTTCATTGTACACTCCCGAAAGGCCCAACTTGAAGCGGTATGTTTCATTGATAATACGTGATACATTTCATTTCATATCATTGCTGAAAATCATACAAAAATTATAAATAACACTCGTCAGTTATAAGCATTACCAATAGCCGTATTTATTTCTTGAAAACATATTAATATAAAATGTGGCACTATGCTAAACGTTTTTAACAATTGTAAGGCTTCAGATGATTGCTTCCTTTATTTAGTGAAACAAAACGTGTTGCGCTTATGAAAGTCTAAGAATGTATTCATTATTTAGGGATGTACTACTGTATTGGACGTACTTTTATCAGAAATAACTGTTACCGTTAACCTAGCAATCCACTTAACATAGCATACAAGGATTTCCCAAAGGGGTAGACAGAAGTGTTTCTGCCAAATAATTCCAATTTAACATTTTTCAACTTCGCGTGAACGATAGAACAAAAATTTCATACGAATTTTTATAATTCTAAATAATAATTAGTAAATATCTCCATGCTTTGTACATTGTAGGTGCTGTAAGTGGGCGCAATTCAAAAAGAAAATTTAACACATCAATTTAAGTACTTACAATAATATTTGTTACGATACACCGCTGATGTGATAGGAATAAATTATAATAATTATAAACGCAGTAACGGGCCGAACACTAACATAAACTATACGCTCATATTTGTTATTCACAAGTGGATGTTATTCAGAGAATTGCCGTTCACGACTATTGTTTATTCGGCGTTTGTTTGACTTGGGTTTGTTACGCTGCTTGTATGTATGGAGTACGGACTTCAACTAGTGTATCAAGTAAACACCCAAATCCGAATATTTTATTGAGAAAATAGGCTTTGTCTTAAATCAACATACGTCTCTATGTTCAAGTTTTAACATAAACATATATTCGACTTGGCCAATTTTGGCGTGCTTCATAATTACTTTCAAATTATGTAAAAGTTTTACATTTTGACAATATTGGGCAAGCACATTTGGTCTGCATTAGTTTTGTCCAAACTCGGAAACCATTACTCACTGTAAGGATTCTTTTTCATTGGATATCAGTAATGTCGCGATCAGTCAACCGACCATTATTTATCAGTCGCTTTTCTCTCCTCCATTATTCGCTAGATTACGGTTTGGCTTTATCTCATTCAGAGAAATGTATTCATTTACTTGAAACGAAAGCTTCAGACTTCAAACATTTTATTTTATATTTCCGTACAACCAAGTTTGTGAGAATTCCACCGTAAACATGAAATTTTAATGAAATAAATAATGAAAAAGCATATTATACCAGATATTTAAAATGGATATGTATTTCGTATGTATACGCTTACTCTAAATATTTTATTTTTTCGTATATTTAAAGTTCCTTACATTAAAAAAAATATTTTTGCTTTAAATTTAATTCCTATTCGAGTTCAGGATAGTAACGACTTTAATAAAAATGGAAATTGGATATGTCATTTAAAGTGTTATTAGTAGAGGCAACACTGAAGTTGTTCAACTAAACATGTGTGTGTAAAACGCGTATGTTGCTTTATGATGATAGAGTGAAGATGAAAGCATCAAAGGGTTTATACGTCATGAACGAGCGCTTTATTTTCGTTTACACCTAATCTCGGCTGACTTTAACGCTGACGACGCGTGAGCCCGCGGCGCGCTCGGACGTGAACCGCATGACGACATCGCTCGCCGAAGACGCTACCATTCCGTTTGCATCATATCTGCTTTACATAATACTCTATTGCAGTCACGCTGAATGTCAGCTTCGAGACCAAGACCTCTTTAATAAATGTCTATTCACAGAGCGCGGATTATTGTATGGGTGTAACAAGAATAATAGTCGATGATTGTTGAAATTATCATAATTACAATTGATGTTCACTATTGATGGTGATCATTTCTTAACACAATTATTTGATACTTATGGTTTCGATTATATATAAACGAAATTTCTTAACTTAAAAATTCCTTCCTAATATTCCCACTATCCTAGTAGATCAATTAATTGAATTCTTTGAATTATTTCCCATAACTTATGAGGTTTCTTAATCCCTATGTACGAAAGTAGCAACGTAGATGAAAATGTAATCAGAATTTCATTGCACTGAGGTTAACAGTTAAAGATAATAATAATACTGGAAGTAGATACACAATAATTGATCACGATGCAGATAGTGAGTGATGTGGAATCAGTGATTCATGGTTAAACTCATGCTTGAATCATGGACGGCGCTAAAAGATGTTCTCAGAATAGCAAATATCTAACCTTGACAATCAGGAGAATGTCTGTTCGATCACTCCTGTTTCTGTACTTATTTTACTCGTACATCTAGCCGACATCTTCTGAATAATTTACAGTCACATTATGCCTACTAGGTAATTAATCTCTAAATAAATTTCGTTTTCATATGCTGTTGTTTATAAGTGTTGTTTAGGAACACTTGAGAATTGTCATTTGCACTTACATCGGGCTATGTTTACATGATATATGGGTATCAATCGGCATCGGTACTCGTAAGGATCAAGAGCGTCAGATGTGTAGGGCGATTCTGTCGAATAAAGATAAATGGGTCTATGAGTGCGGGTTACAAGGGAGTGAGGCGCGGGGCGCGGGTCGAGGAGGCACGGGCTAATTGGCTGTCAACAACGAGTCCGGTTCCGAGTGCTTTGCTTATAGCTTCGAGCATACACTGCGTCGTAGAATTCGTAGTCCACGACTTATTGACATTGGCACATTTTTTTAACAATACTACGTGGACGTGACAATGGTTCTATTAGGTAGGATGTAATTCTAAGACGAATCGGGGGACATTAGGCTGACAGGTAGGCGGCTAATCTGTTTTGTATTGTGGAGGCCAAATATTATTTTAAATCGGTTGCGGCGTGTTCCACGGTCACGTTCGTTGCAAGAGTAGGCTTCATTAGCATTATGCGCTCATTAACGGTATGGTATCGGTTTCATAAATACTGGTTTACCTACTTTTTATTTAGGAGCAAAATTGGTTTGGTAAAATGACTGATAAATGATTTCTCAAGAAGTATTGTATAAGGATAAAAAGATTTTGTCTATACATATACAATGCAACGACGATTTTTAACATTTAACGATATTAAAAGATCTCATTATAGTTAAAAATCATGTTTAGTCTTTCAAAAATATCTCATTGGCATGTGTAATTAGAGCCTTTGCAAGGTCATTTATTAAGAGCATATTGTATGTTGTGGAATGCTTTTATACCAGCGTAAGAGATTCAGAACTACGTATGGTATATTATTTAAAATCTTTTGACATCACATTCAATAGTTCGTTTCGTTTAGTATTTTAGGTGCTAGGATGGAACGTTCAAATATACAATGCATATAATACATAGATTGACATAATTGTTACCTACTCTTTTGCAATAAAAATTAAAAAAAATCTTAGCTAAACCACATCTCCTAACCACAAATTAAAGTAGTGGCTGTAATAGTTTGTGGTTTACACATAGATAGATAGAACGTACAATATTGTAGTAAAATACTATATTTTATGTAATATGTACATTACTTCAACTGTCTCAAGTTCCCCAACGTATGATTCTTTTTTATTAATATGTGTGATTATATTAATTAAAAACTAATCAAGAGCGGAGAACGTTGTGCTAATTATAATGAAGGTAGATACCTATAATCCTTTAGCATTGCTAAGCTTTTTGCAGTCTTCAATTATTCCGAGTTGAATAATATCACGTTGAATAAATTATATTTTAATGGCGAGTGGGCTGGTTTTTTGTTGTTACGTTGTACCTTTTTTGTAATCAATTTTAGATTTGGAGTGTAGTCGTGACTTCGACTCATGAATCTCAACGAGCTTCCGACCAATTTATATTATTTTTCATAAACAACCTTATAAGGAAATCGCTTTAGGACCGTCACCGGCCAACGAGCCACTAAATGTCTTCTAAATTTTTATGTATCTTACAAAATTCAGAAAGCCAAATTATTAAGGTCAAATTCAAAAAGACGCTTTTTAATTTCCAGTGTTTGATTGATCTGCAATTGAGTGAACATATAACTTGGGTGATAACGTATATTACATAAAATAATTTATTGTCATCTTTACTAACTTAAAGTACAACTACTGTACAGTACTAAAGTAAATTTTATAAGATCTTTTATATCTTATATAAAGCTTCTGTATAAAATTGATGATAGATAATTGCTATATGTTTTAAAATTTATAACATCTTTAGCGTTGTTGGAGTTTGAAAACTGCTTTCCAAGAAATATGAGATAAGACTTGATACTTTAGCTTCTACTTTGGTTTAAGCTTGATCAAGCATGGTAGACACGCTCAGCTGCTTGTAAGACATATATAATTAAATACGAGTACCTCATTTTCACAACCTGAGAAAGGAAGTAATAAGATATAAGCTGTAATTCCCATCATAATTTTCCCATAGCTGACAGTTCTTTAAAGCCAACTTCAACGTTAATAACGCCCACATAGTTACGGAATATGGTATATTGATTTTTTAAAGAAGAACTTCTTTTGAAATTTATCACAATGCCCTGATATAATTGCGAAATATTTTTCGTATCTTCTATATTAAACTTAACAAGCAAATTAATTTCTAAATCATACTATGAATCGCACTGGACTATACAAGTACAATTTTCTCATGACTTTGCATTTTTCTGTTTTTCCATCTTCAACTTAAAAAGATTATACATATTATAGCACTGGTACTAATTACGAGAGTTTTTCTTCACATCTTCAAACCGGCACCCTCGGCTCGGACAGGTTTCCTAACCAGCGCCATCACCATATTTATAAAACGTGATATCAGAACAGGTTCTTATACATACATGTATTATCTCTATTATCATGTTAACTTTATTATTTCCCGTAGAAAATGTCACTGCTAATAATTTTAAAATATTGTTTCAAGTCCATATTCCTTATGTTTTGTTTACTTAAGATAAAGTTTAACATGACATTTTATCTTTTTAAACAAATTTTCTCAGAACGGTGTACGAGTATAATGTTCATGTATGTATAACTTTGAAGATGGATGTTTATGACTTGATAATACACAACTATCACCCCTAAACTCGTCGACACAATTTCTATACAAATTTTAGTAAAACACAACACATCACAGTAGTGATAATTTCAATATTATAAAACTTAAATATACCACCCATACAGATGTTATATTATAATTAATCACGTCAGGTTACATTCTACCTTCCAATCTTTTGTTAACATAGAACTCTTATTACTTCAAACGTATTATGTTTATACATAATAAACGTTTATAATGCAACGGCTGGTTCCCAGTAATATCGTAATCTTATTACCGGCCAGGTATCGTGTGCACACGTTTTCTTGCCAAATGAGTCGCAATGGGGAGTCCCGATAATACGACCGACAATATCCTGGAATGTCTAATTTCTTCACGTAATTTGTCTGGAATTTGTCCCCAGTTTGCCGATGCCGTGAACTATTTTTATTGTTTTTGCTTGTTGCCCATTTACTTCATTCTCCTGGGAACAATATAACTTGAGCGGGAACTAACCAACTTTTCTCGATACGAGTGTATTGTGAATTGCACGTTCTCTCTGCCGGTGTAACAACGTTATATTGGATGCCTTCTTATACAAAGGTTATGTGATTAATGTTAATGTTCATTCAATCCTTTATGAGTGTTTAAAGCCAATAAGATAAACATATTAATCCCGTGTACCTCATTTAGTAAACCAGGGTAATTTATTTAGAAGCTTTAACGTATTTTTTTGGGTTTAATTACTGTTTGGGGTATGAATTGAATTGTTTGTAGAATATCAAAGTATTGACTCAGCATTACGTACAGTTTATGTTTGGGAGCAAAATAAGGGAGACAAGTGATTTTGGAATGATGCCAAGATGGGGCCTGTCGAGCCCCACTCCATTTGCGCTTTACATAACTTCGTATTCAAGGGATCATTAATCTTCCTAGTTTCATGCCAAACCAACTTTAATTTTAATAAACGGTTATACCGATACAATATTGGTATTAATTTATGAGCAATAACTTCATTTATGCTGCGCTGTTAAAGTCATATATGACTACTACTTACTATTACTTATGAATAGACCACATATAAACGTCCTGAAAGATAATTAGGGATTTAAATTTTGAAATTTTAATTAGTTTGAAAGTGAAAACAGCATATTTTATAATATATTATGTACATTCGTCTTTGCTTAGCAACAGAAACAAGAGCTCAACGCTCAACCACGTCTCACGATAACTTGAAGCCGTACGTGACAATCTAGGAGCTGTTTGTTACCGACGTGGAAGTACAATGCCTAATTTAAGGGTCTCTAGGGAAATGCTCTCTAGCAGTACAGTATGCGATGCGGGTAATACCCAGATACCCTTAATTCGGCTAATCTCGCTTCAGACTTGAACCTGTGGTTATTCAGCGTACGTCGATATGCGTCCCGCACTTCCATTTCCCAAACAATACGATTTTATCTTTGAGACTCTCTAAGGATTAAGCGGAATTGGCTTATTGTCACGGAATTATTTACGTTTGCAAAAACCTAATTGGTAAATTTTGGTATGTTAAATACGAGTGCAAATAATTCTAAATTTAAGTAGAATATAATAATGTTTAAATGTACTTACGGAGCTAAATAGGTTTATTCCTATTTATGTGTTGTATGTACTAAATATTAAAAAAAAATCACGTTTATTTTTTAAAGCTACTCTACAACTGACATAGTTTATAATTACGCTAAAATAAGGGAAAGTGGGCGAAGTCTTAGGGAGTGGCAAGCTAGAAATAATAGAAATACTACACATGCAGCATATGCTGATAATAAACTAAAAATATTATACTTATTTCGTCGTCAGTTTTTGTGAATTTCGCAAGGTTAGCATGTCTTAGTAACTTATAGATGACAATCTCGTCGACCGTCCCCAGAAGCAGACGCATTTGCTATCTCCGAACTATTTTTATTATCACCAGTTTCTATCGACAAGCAAATCTCTATCACGAAACTTGCCTATGTTTAAACCAGTTTGAAACTTCACTGTGTGAACGTTTATATAACTCGAGCATCTAGCTGTTAGTGTGAGATTATGTGCAAGATTCTAAGCTTCGGGTAACACGTTTTCTTTAATATGTGCATTTATAAATTCCAAGGACATAATATTTTTATCAAAATGAACGAAATTATAAGTATAGTACAAGCGCTTGACAATGTACATTGAAATGAAATAAGGGAAAATGCTCCATTCTGAGAATACAATATAAATTTTCCATGAAGCTATTTACATAAACTCAGAATCTGAGAAATGTATTAGCTTATGTATGTGCCTTTAAATATTTATAATTCCGTGAAATTCAGGTAGGTACCTTAAATTAAAGCAAATAATCAAACGTCGTAATATTTTTTTTATTCAGAAACACATGAAGACACTTACAGCTTACTTATGTGCATGTTTTTAACTAACAAATGGGTTTTTTCACTTTAAAAACAGTAGCTTTATCCGCTTTTTATTATGGGTAATAATATGTTGCACACAGCAGTATTTTACGCCAACAATTTAACCTAGACATTTTTACTTGCCCGTTCACGTAAAGCTAGATTTAAATGTTTCAAAATTAAAACGTGAATACATTTTTTAAAAAGGTTTTTAGTTAAAAGAAGTATCAAAGAGTTCAAAGACTCGAATGAAATGTTTGCTTAAAACCATTTTATATAAATAAAATATTGCCATAAATATTCAAATGCTTAAACTGGTAGTAAACTAACAGGGTAAAGTTGTAACAGGCGTTTAAATTTTGAGGAAAAGCTTATACTTATTATGTTTTCAGAAAACGTTTATACGTAACATATACACTTGAGCAAATTCTGAAAATTTGTTAAAAGTTTGAGTACAGTATAATGTAGTTGAAGGTCAAACGCTGTAATCGTATAAAGTATCATAAAAATGTGCTGACTCTGGGGAATGGCGTGCAGAATGCGAAACTTTCGTTTGTAAAAGCAATTATGTGCTGTATACAAATAACTGTTAAACGAGCAACCAACGCGGTTTTTTAAGTAGTAAACAGTTCATTTTGAAGAACCTTTCCACAGTATACTATATTATTTTAACATACAATTTAAGATACATCTACACTGCACTGATAATTTACTGGATATGTAAAGAACAATAATAAATGCATGGATTAGTATAAAGCTGTTCTTGTGTATAATTAGAGCTAAAAGAATAAGCTGCGCTTTTTGTATAAATTTGAGTGTTGCTTAAAAATACTCAAATAGGTTTGTATAACACAGCCAAAGAACGGTTATTTGTTCTTCAATGCTTATAAAGTTTTATTTTTTTTATAAATTATTAAAAATATCATAATCTCATAAACAACACGCATATAAATTTGACACCATATTTGATATTAGTTCTAAGCGACAAAGTACAGTAGTTACTATGGAATTAGGATAGAGCTCACGTCGTAGTAATTAATTGAGAATTCAAATCTGCTTGCGTGTGAGGTCGGAGGGGTTTGACACGCAAATACTCATTGCTATTTATACTATGTATATATTATAACTATCAAGTCATAGTTAATTTTCCCTTTCATACCTTGATAATGGTTTCTATGAAGCGTTTAAAATATTGTCATCGAAAAAATACTCTAATTATAACTGTGTGCAGATAAGCTACGGTAAAATGAAACACAAATTAACTTCGCTTAGTAATGTGATGAAAATGACGTCAGAGCCTTAAAAGAAAAATCTTTAAAACATTCGAATAATAACCCTATTTACCTTGAAACGAATTGCAGTGGTAGCGCTTGCACAATTTAATTCCTATTGTTTCAGCGTGGAGTAACATTTTGTTTATCTCTGCACGAAATCGATAACTATGTTACCTAAACAAGGGTAGACATACGTATGTGTGGGTACTAATTATGGGGTAAATTGTAAAGCGAAAGGGGAGCTCGGTAGCGGAGAGTCCAGTGAGTCATCCAGCGCCGGCCGGCCAGACGGCGCCAGTTTGTTAGCCACTAGCTATCTTATATTTTATGTCCTTAAACCCCTTCTTAGCTTTAAAATTGCAACAGCGAGAAAAGCAATAAGTCGTTCAGCAAAATCGTTATTTGCGCCTATAGCAGTCTTGTTTAGCATGCAAAGGGTTTTACGGCCGGACGCGTTACGTAAATATCTTATGAGCTTCCCTTTTTAAGGAGCTCAATAACCTTTTGTTCCACAGTTACTCTCGTTGCCCTCTATAATTGCAAGTAAGACAAGTATTTTGATTACTTTTACAAGATTGCAAGTTTTATATCTACATTTATTTATGAAACGTACGCTTACAAATGAAAATATAATAGTGATCTGTTTGCGAATAATATTCTTATATTTAGAATAGGAGAAACCGTTGTTACATAAGCAAACGTTGATACAGAAACGATACCGAGAATACAATTTGAGTACAACAGATACACAAATCCGTTTGCGGTTAAATCTCAGTGCTAAGCACTCGATGCTCTACCTTAAGCTGGCGATTGAATGATCTGAATCAAGCATGCATTATGAATACTAAGCTTTTAGAATCCTTCGTAAAAGCGTTCCAAATTTTATATTTTTTTCAAGAACTTTAAATGTTACATAAAAATTGTACAAGCGCTTTGATATCACTCTGAGTGTATTTCACGTAGAATTCTGTACCTACATTGATAGTTTTTTTACACGTTTTTAAAGGCATTTAAATTTTTTATTTCATTTTTTTATATTAAAACGTAGAAGTTATTGTAAATATTATTCTCTTATCAAAGAGTGATGTGTAACTTGTAAGATTGTTATTTTTTGGCATCGAACCATGAGACTGTCATGTCATAAATTGCGGTGTAAAAAAGAAATAGAATGAACAGAAATAGGAAGTTGGTGGTAGACGCCACGGCAGACTAACTATGCGACGTATCGACGATCTTTTTATAGATTATTAAATTCGTGTTCAGGCGCACAGCTTGCGTCCGTCCGTTACCTCTTAGAATTTTAAAATTCGATGGTTAGACAAAGAAAATGTAAGTTAACACGACAATTATAATTATTCTATATTTTTGTAGTATAAACATAGAATTAAAACACCTTAGATTAATGTATTTTGTGTAAACGTTGTTGACTATTTAATTTTACTATTCATGTTACAGTAAAGTTTATTGTTGGATAATAGAAATGTATTGTTTGAAATGGCCCTGCAGCATAGGTACACCACGTGTACTGCAAATACAGCTTAAGAAACTTTCTCTTGGTTCAATGCTCCCTTGAACGATATAAACTGTTGTTATATTGTCTAAAATTATCGTTAAGTTTATTTTTATTTCACTATTTATAGCTTATGCATATGCTACAGTTCTCAGACTAAATTTACAAAAGGATTTCTTAGCTTGAAATATTTTTTGTAACACAACCTTCGGGTTAAATAAAAGTGACGATGGCGCAATCAACTTTGTTTCTAAAAGCCAATAATAATAAAATATGTTTCGACCTCAACAGTTTAATGTCGCCAGCCATTACCTTGCTCTCTTGAGTAATGGATATTTTCACTTTAGGTCCATATAAAAAGTTATAGTTTATCTATAACATATATCAATGTATATATCATATTGTTATCATTATTGCATTTAAGTTTTTCTGCTACCTACATACAGAATAAATTGTGGATTGGAGATATTTGGAGGTATAATTCACCAAAATAAATATTGAACGCACAATTTTGTATAATAAATTCATTAACCTACCGGGAATTCGAAATAAAGTTATCCACGACTGATGTAATTATTTAACAGCGATTACAAATGAGCGAAATTATGAAAATTACAGCTAATCGGTTAGTTAGTTTGCGATTAACAAAATATCATCATAATAGAAATCGCAATATGCAATGACCAATTGTTATTTGTTAATTTATATTCTAATACCAATGAATGTGATTACCGACTAATTATACTTAGTATTTGAGTATAATTGTAGGATATTAAACAGTTTTATGTATGTGTAATGAGTGTGTATCAAATTTCTAGCGATTATGCTGCTCTTGAAATGGTTACCTCTATTTATAGGTATTGTTAAATTTGTTTGAAATAACAACTGTGAATGTGCATTTCCACGAACGTTTTACTGTTCTATTGACGTCAATCTTCGTCTGGTTTCAAACTAGCTGCACTAAAATATTTAACTTCATTGCCATTACACTCTACTCTCATAGTCTGTAAATATGATATACGGTCGGTGAAATACACTTATGTGTTTGTTAAACAATAAAACGGTTCGTATTTAAACTGTGAATGTATATTGTTTTCAAAATACCACGCTCTAGTGCTGCATATTTTATGTCTGCAATTACTTTATAGAGAATTTATAAAGAATGTATTAACTCGAAGGTAATTACTAATTGATTATTAGGTGAAGGAAAAATCCAGTAGCTGGAAAATTGCGGTTAATTAGAAATCCCGGTGGTCGGTAACAGTTGCTTTACCCTGCTTGTAAGCACGCCCCTAAACGCACCTTCATTGCACCGTTACAAAAACGGTAATGATGTTACCCGCTGTATAAATTACTCCCAGTCCTACTCATTGCTAATTAGAAATGGTATTTACAATGTTATTTACATCCATGCGACTTTATAGTCCGTTCAATTTTAGTGCGAAACTGCCTTCCGAAACGGTAGTAAATGATTGTTGTGTAATAAATACTATGACGATACAAAAGCATGTACAATTTGCTGTCTAGTTGAAAGAAGATATATTTAACTTTCAGTTTGACTTCATTAAATTATTTTTAATTACACATGCTTACTTTTAAGCTCCATACTTTTGTATGAGTTATCTTTACTTCACATAAATAGTTAGAAAACAAATAAATAATGAATCAAAGAAGTACATACATATGTACTTCTTTGATTGTATTGCCGACATATGTATTTCATTTCAAGACGCGTTTGACTTACTCTTGGGAATCTGAGTTTCTGAGACAACCATGTGTCAGAATGGATACAAATTATAAAGAGGACGAATAACTAAGACCGGCGGGAATCATGACGCGTATGAGTAGGGTCAACCTTTTGGGAAGATAGTCATGGATCACTCACAGAACCGTCTTTGACAATATTTCTTTATGGATCCATTTTCTATTTCTCGCAGAAATATTCGCCATATAATTTATAGGAAGTGCTTTTATAGAATATTTATAGAACTGTCGGTTGGATTATCTTATACGCTGTTAAATATATCTCGAATGCAAGAGCAGGTGCCGGGTGCACCTGTTAAAACATTAATTGATGAAAAAATTGTTTATTTCAGGCAACCTATTAATAATGTATGTGTTACTGGCATATGTGAAGTTAGTGATTAAAAGGTGTATATGAGGATGGCGTCTAAATTCTTTTAAGGGTTAGATATAGATCCACCTGCAAGACACATCTTGTCTGTTATTTTGAGACTACATCCTGTCACCATACAGAGCCTGCAGGATGGCAGGATGAAGCCACATATTTTTTTCTAACAAGTCAGTAATATTAAAATTAAGACATTATATAAATCTACACAATTTTACTATTATACAAAACTAATAATGTCTATTATGCAAATGTTATTTCGGAAAATTCACTGGTAGGTACATTTTAAATGATATTTATAGTTAATTTACTTAATCCAGTTTTAGATTAATTAATTACAGAATGATTTCTGAGAAATGCTACGAATCTAATAGTTTATTTATTTATAAATAGTTTGATAACATCAAATATAATTGATCATTTTAAATAATTTAAATTGATATATGATAACTGTTTTTAGACGTGTGATTATGAAAACCATGGGACGATTACTATAAAAGATCTAGTAAAAATAGCTAAATGCCTTTAAACAATAAAATGATTAGCCTTGACAATAAACTCATTTAAGCTTTAGCTACTTTGTTTAGTAATTTGCTTTTCCAAAATTTCAGTTTACATAAATTCTTCCTTCTACAATTTTCGCGTTAATTCATAGTTTAGAATTTGGCCTACCACGCCTGCTCAAAATTAATTAGCCAGTATTACGAAGGCCCGAAGGGGACAACTTTCCTACGCAAGATCTACTTCCATAATTCGATTACCACATAAGTGGTGCCGCCGTCGAGTCTGCACAGCTCGCTGGCAATAAATTTCATACATTTTCCTCAAAGTATTAGTTTAGATCGAGATATTTTCCAAAAGCGCTGATGTCAGTATGGAGCCTTGAAACATTCCTATTCAATATTAACATTGCACGTGGAAACATTCTACGTGCGTAATTATTGACATATCGCAATCCAGCATTAATCAACATCAGAACGGCACGAGTGACCCGATTGCTCTATTCACATCGCAAATTGTTTGGTTCAAATTTTAACTTAAAGCATAGTTTTAGGTTTAGTTACGATTATTTTTCAAGACATGTCCATTTGTGTTGTACGATTTAGACTTTTAACAGAATAAAGCCTTTTTTGTTTCAACGTAGGAAAGGTATGTATGTAGGTATACAAGTATGGAAAGGTGAAAAAAAACAACATTATCTGCCAAGTGATATAACGACATACAAAATCTACAGGGAGTTGAGAGTTCCTGTCATAACTTGGACTGAACGGAGACTGGTCACTGGCCATACAATTAATATAAAATAGCTATTTAGTAAGTATATGAATAAAACAAAGTGATATTGATTTACTTTCACATGAAAAAGGCATCGCTATTTAGCAACATTTAAAATCTATCTATATCTATCTATACATATAATAAAAATATAACGAGTCGCTGTCTGTACATGGAAGATATATGAGAAAAATTTGTTGGCGCGGGTTAGGCATTTTCAAAAATGCTGCGCAGTCAATTTTCTACTCGGGCGAAGTCGCTGGCACAGCTAGTGTAAAATATGTATACAAATTAAGGTATATATGTCCGTAGACGGAAGATAAATTAATAAGGTGTCATTAGGACCTAATGATTAGGTAGCACACGCTACTACAAACTGGTCTACAAATGACTGGTTCTTCTTATTTCACAACTGCTTATTATTTTATATTTTTTGTCAACCCATGTCGGATTTTTTTTTTTTTGTAACACGTTATTATCTGTTTTATACGTTAATTAGTTAGGTGTTGCCAGGATTATTGAAACGAAAGCCATGTAATTAAATTACTTAGGTGTGGTATTACATCAATGTAATAATTTGTATATTATATTTGATAGAATATATTATGATGTACATGTAATTTGAATAAATTAGTTAATATGGTATTACTTGGAAGTATTTAAAATATATTTAGGTATAAATTGCAAATTTGTATTATTTATATGTTAAAACAACCATTAAACAACTATTATATTAATTTAACAGATTTATCTTATACAATACAATCACTTTTTTTGACACGGCAGAACTTTAACTATTATATTTTATTTAACACATTTATCATAGAGAATACAATCATTTTCTGTTTTACGAGTGACGCTCCCGCTTTTTCTTCAAATACCGCGGTGACAAGTGAGTGAGCGAGACAAAACATTCAAATCATGACATTTGCCACAGACACAATATTTAGCAATAATTCGTCAATTATAGAAGCATTATAATTATTACAACTTCAGAGAATTCACATCTTTTTAATTAAAAAAATATATATGGCCCATATTGTAATAATTCTGCAATTAATATCTGTTTACGTATCTTATAATAATGCATATTATGTTTTCACTAAATAAGTATATTATTTAGTGAAAAAATAATATGCATTATTATAAGATACGTAAACAGATATTAATTGCAGAATTATTACAACTCGGCCATCCGACTATCAACGAGTCCCTTCGTTGTGAGATTATTGAAATTTATAATTACAAAAAGAGAAGACAATCTTATCAATTTAGCTATACTTACAATTTTTGTCTATTAATTTTTTTACTTACGCTTATTTTTTTGATTTATGACATTTGCCACAGACACAATATTTAGCAATAATTCGTCAATTAAAGAAGCATTATAATTATTACAACTATACTTATTTAGTGAAAACATAATATGCATTATTATAAGATACGTAAACAGATATTAATTGCAGAATTATTACAATA
>DWAJ01000690.1:0-29131 GCA_018238005.1 Eurema mandarina
GGATTAGCGCATTATAAAATTATTTTTGATGATAGATAATTGTTAACGAAAGATATCATTTTCCATTTACTAAAGTACCTTAATGAAAGCATTATAAGCCTAAAGAGGATTCATTTGGGGTTTCGCGCCATTATCGCCGTATCAAAGTGCTGACCGCTGGATTAGTGACAGATTTAATAAATAGATAATTTGCTAATGGGGCCCTGTTTTTATCCATTTGTCGACACGGATAAAGAAACAACGAGACGACAGTCTTATTGAAAAAATATAAAAATAAATCTCAAAAAATCTTGTTATGGGAAAAAGATAAGGAACTAATACGAAGTAAACTAAATTAATTTAATAAAAATTTTAGAAGTAATAAACTTTACTTAACAAAATAGTTGATAATAATTGGTCTGTCTATATGATTGAATAACTAACGTAACGAATCCACATCACAATTCTAAAATACATTGTCACACTTCATAAAACACAACATTAAATAAAAGTTCAAACTGCTTCTTCAATAGAATTTTTCACTAGTTAAGACCGAAATAAAGTTTCCCCAATAACAATACAGCAGCGCACTATTCAATAAATCGTTTCGACTTCACAATTTCTTTTATACTTCGTTCCACATTCAATGTAATAAAATAGAGCGTATCTATTATACAATATTTCGATACCAATGGAAAATCTCAAGTACTAAGGATTTATTGAAGGGAATTCCCTTTGAAATCGCTGGTAACGACTTCTGGGGTGTCTTTGCATAATTTTCAAGATTATCCGAATTCTACTGGAATATTCTGTTACACAATGAGAGTGTCTGATTAAGTCGAGCAAATAATGTACGATACAGATTAATTAAATATGCAGCGAAAGCTCCTTGCAGGAGTCACTGTTGTATTATACAGCTCAGCGCAAAGCATGTGCAATATGCATGAGAAAAGACTTGTAAAGTACAAGTATCTATTTAGATGCATTTTATCAAGCAAGATTTACACCGTCTTAAAATTTTACTGTGTTACCAACGTGTTCGTGAACTTCAATCATAATTTAGAAAAGGCAAATGTTCGATTATTGATCGTCAAAAAAATCACTATACGCATTCGCAGGCGGCCCCATAACTGTATCATAAATCTTATGGAGATACCGAAAATTCATTAGTGAAAAGTACACTACAGGTAGTATTTATACATGCCGAATGTATATGCGGAAGTGGTATTTTTATAAATGGATTGTCGTGAGGTTGGTCGTAAATCATAATAATAGTGGGAAAGACCAAAATCACGTAACGACATATTTATTATTCGGTATAATGTGAGAAAAACAATCGGTCCTGCTTGCACCTTACAGGTGCACATATATAAAATTAAGTACATATATTCGGGCTTGATATTTAATCCAGGTATAAAGTTAAAGCTTAAGGAGGTTAAAGTGGGGGATAGTGAGTTGACTACAACCACAATCTACGACCTTTTATGGGAATATCTTTCTAATTGGGGACGTCTTACGTTTCAGTGACCAAGGCCATACAGGAAAATACTCTTCTAATCGAGTGACACATAGGTACTGTATGTAAAATCTATAATTCGTGATACATATGAATTATTGCAACAGACCCTTATTTTCATATTTGTTCTGTGAAAATTGGGATCGCTGTGGCTGACGTTTTTAATTATGTTGATCCTACGCTTTATTATGATCGCATTAATATTTAATTATCATATTATCTAAAAAGTGGGATATTAATTACTTGATTTTAAGCCGTTTTACGATTAACATCATCGAATATCATGCTGAATTGTATATCAAAATTCTAATTTGTAGTTATATGCGGGGAATAACGTAACTAATGACTAAATTATACATTCATTGGAAGCCAAATCAACTTAAATAGCTTATTACGATGACAGCCTGAAATTGGTTTCAGGCATAATACATTTTGGTTTAAACTCGATATGGATATTATACGTTCAAAAGGGTCGAATAATTTGATCTTATCATTTAAAGCTTTAAGAGTTTTATTAACTTATACGCTTTGAATATATTTATTACTCTTAATTTTACCGCTATCCAAAGGGTAAATGTTTGATTAATTGTAGGACTATTTGATATTTGGTGGACTTACAATAAATGTATTTTAATTTGTAGTGTTTTGAATTGAAATCGCAGTATAATATCGTCCATATAAAACTATCCTTCTCATTTACAGCTTTAGGGGATTAACATACTGAAGGTATAAAGATTGGAAATAAAATTTTAAGGAATATGCTCTCTCATAGATTATGCTGATATAAATTGGCCCGTTTTAATCAAATTAAACGTGCTTCTGAGAATTGTTTTAGGTACACTTAACTTTATTCTAGGAAAAGATCTCTTAGGAGAACGTCATTGAAGAATTAATTTTAGCATTTATAGTAAATTCTTTAACTGTATTGTAACTATTATTATGATATTATCATTGGAGCAAATTTAATATAGATTTGTATTTTAAATTGGAAATTCAGTTTGTTCAAGATAAAACAGAAGAAAGTATAGAATATAAAGCGATATCAGTTATTCTGTTAAAGCATAACTGCAAATGTTTCATGACAACAAAAGGTCTCATCTACATTTTAATATTCTTTCGTCCATCGCAAGTCTAGTTATAAGATAATAACCTTTTATTCAGTTTCAATAAGGCTGTTACCTGGTTCTCTCGCTGGTTCTATCGAGTCTGCCAAGTGTTCATTTTCTCCCAAGAGTTCTGAGCACAAATTGGATACTTACCTTACTAAATACTTATTTAAACCTGAATACGTTTTCCTGTGTTTAAACAAGAAACAAGTTTCTATATCACATGAGCTATAATGAACTTGATTATACGCTGAGAAAATTAACTTATCACGTGAAAAGCACTTCTATATGTAAAAATAACTTTTGGTGGGATTCGAGGACATTTGGCGATGTGGGTAGCAAAGTAACTAATTTATTCTCAATTAACTTATAATACATCCTACGTAGGTTTAACATAAGGAATTTCAGAACAATTTGATAATATTAAATAGGAGGGTACAGGCCCTAATGGTGATTGAATGTTTTTCTATTAAAATCGTGTCATTATTTAAGTAAAAAAAAACTATAAATAGATGTAACTGCTTTCTAAAATATCAGAAAACTTTCTCAGCTTCTTCTTTAAAGTATTGGTACATTCCCGGTGCGAGCAATTGATTCTGTCGTAGATGCCTTTACCTAACTGGTTTGAGATTTATTTATAGATTTTAGATGTTCTTTCTACAGAGAATTTAAATAAAAACATATGTCGTTAGGTCAGAAGTCTGTCATAACCCATGGGTCCCTGAGGTCCACGGGTGTCCTATGAGGATTTACACACTATAAAAAAAGGCTTAAGAGTAAGTGGGAAGACTAGATTTATCCATAGAGGAACGATACGCTAAAGAGAGAGGCGTCGTAAAAAATATTTTTTTAGCGTTTCGAAGTTGAAAATATATCGTACATAAATATATGCAGCGCCTTCACGCTTTATTGCTTTTCAATAAACTAAATGCGATGAATCGATTCGCTTCATTTCAACTAACGTCAATGGTTTTGATCGCAATGGAAATTATCCAGTATGTTAATTCGGTATTGGCCCAATAGACGTCAGTTCAATAAACTATGGCTGCCGCTTCCATTTGCAATATGTTAAACTAGTTAAGAAGTGGGTTCCTTTAGTTTGGGCAAAAACCTTTCACTTGATAGTCCGGTTAGTCGGTCAATTTATATATAAAATGAAATAATTTTGTTTTTTATGGGTGGTAAATGAATTAAAATATGAGAGTTAACTGTAGTACACAAAACACTCAATTTTCTTTGACCAATGAAACAATGTTCAACGTTAAACGTAGGTTGTTTTAATGCAAGTTATTTTTGCCAATATTGTAATGGTTCTACTTAAGAGTACTTACTACAGATTTTGTAGATAATAAATGTTAATTAGATGTATTTGTATAGCGTAGATACGCGATAAGCGTAAAAAGACAGCGAAGTTAAGATAAAAAAAATCTTACTGGTATTTTATTTATTATATTTAGCTTAAGGTTGAATCTTATACTAGTAGCATTATTTAGGTAACTTATATATCTGCATGTATGTAGTATTTCCATTTTACTAAAATCTAGCCCAAGACTCTTTTGTCATACCGGGCATATCTATAAAATTCTGCCACACTACTGAGATCTTATTATCGAAAGTAATAACCATAACGCTATTTTATTGAAATATTGCTCTGTTTGTCTTAATTCTGTTAATAATTTTATTGATGCATTTCGCAACCAATAATTAAGCCTGGAAACAATGCGACCTCCAATCATTACCAATTTGGATAAATTCCATTTGTGGTTGAGTAATCGGATAAAAAATTCAAAAGAATACTGAACCCACATTTACGCCTCCAATTTAATATTTGTTCAAATGTATATCAATTTACATTATTTGATTATAAATATATTGGATGGAACATTATAACAAGTTATTAACTGTCCTGTTTTAAATAACACCATATAATATAACATGATATTATTATTGTCATACATACAAGACGATTTTTGTACATACAATATTATATATACATATAATCTATTCTATATCTTGAAAATTTCTAGTAGTTATGATTGTCATTACTTATAGAAATTTACTATAGCATTTGCTTGTATTGTTTTGTTCTAGTATGCCATTCAGTACCTAGGTTATTACACCCTAAAAGTTGTTTACTAAATTGCTCGAAATTGGTACCTTTAAATGTCAGCAAACTGCGAATTAAACACTACAAGTTATAACGACCGGACACTTAACACTGAAGTGCTAAAGAGGTGAGCTAACTTCGGCTTTGTTACAAGAACGTGTCATACAATATTCAATTAGGGACTTGCTAAAGACATGGTGTAAAGCAAATTTCTACGACATTACTGGTTACTTTCTAAAGATTTCAAGGAAGAAATAACCAAAATTTAAAACTGGTTTTGAAATCTGAATTGAAAGATAATAGGTTACATTACAAAAGCTAATCATTGATCCAATCTTCAGCTCGCAATAGTTCAGACGACAGTATAATTTATTGATAGATACTTAATAAAAGCAATAAAGGACGAGAAAGGAGTAACAGTAAAAAAGGTTTAATATAAAGGCTTAAATAAAACATTAATACACAATAAAATAAAAACACTGAGACCATTATAAAATATATTTTGTAGGAACACCTCGAGCGCGCCTATGACATAAAATATGGCCCATAAAATATGTCCTGAAGAACGTAAACAAAGGGGTTTTATAGTTTAATGGCTATCGACAGGACAATACAACGTGATATGGTATTTTGAGCCATTCGTAAATCTATATTGATATGATGATTCAGCAGTTTTTTTTGCTATAGGTAGTTGTAGATGGTTTACAATTATTTATGAAATTTAAGAAAAGAAAACACACGGTACATAAAGTCATTGTAATATAGCTGTCTAGGTATTTTGAAGGGCATATATTTATATTTAAGGGCTAAGTCGAACAAGTCATTTCCAAATAATTTAAATTCTAACGATAACAAAATATTTATGTCTGCGTTAGTATATCATTGTGGATCATACACTATCACTTTGCCAAAATATTTTAAGTTGCCAGTTACAAATTATAATATATTATACAATTTAAAGTTAATTTTGAACATCTTTTAAATTATTGTCATAAATATTTTCGTCCACACATTTTACCGAAGGGTTCTCTTTTGAAAATTTTCAAACGATAATAATATGTACATTTTCTTTTTAAGCGAGAAGATAATAAATGAGTATAAAAGTAATTTGCGAATGCTACCGATAATTAATCAGTATAATTCGGGGATTGCGTGGATTACCTAGAAAGTTCAAGTTTATTTAATACTGATTTTGCACTGATTTCTTACACAGTCCACGTGGGGCCGGTGTCAAGTTATTTCGGAATTTATGTATCTATATTATAAGGTATTTCTAGTATAATTTAACGATATTTTTATTTTAGCAGTATTAAGGTATTTAATAAAGGAAATAAGTACAACTTTAATATTTCTATGAAGCATTTTGTTTACTTCTATGTTATATAGGTTTTTTATATAAGGGCGAATTATAAATATCCCAGTGACATACACAGTGATCGCGACCGCGGCAAATACATTAGCTTTTTGTCGACTGTGCAATATATCACAAGGAACCACAATGACACGCATATAGAAAGCTAGGATACCAACCATTAACATAACTGTGGGTAATTAGACCACCCATAAAATTGAATAAATCGCTCTCGTACACCGATTATGATAACATTAGCAAAGGAAACTTTATATAGTTCTGATAAAACTGAAAATAGGTCATCAATGCTACAAGACTTACGTACGTTTTGTAGATAAACACATCACCTGACCAAATTGTCACGCACTCAAATTGTTACCTTATCTGCACAGAGTGAGGGTAGTTAATGAAATGTCAAACAGGGATTGCTGGCCCTACATGCCGATTCCAACACACGGCTAACTCGATACAATCATTGACAAACATTGGAGTTGTACATTGCCACTTTATATTAGTATCTAGTGAACATGTTCACTGCTAGCAGTTACTAAAGCAGCGATGTATACATGGTACGTGGGAAGTGTCGTTTAGTTTTCCATCGAGTGACGAAGACATGAGTTGATGTCTATTGCGGGCGCAAGAGTTAATGGAGCAAGTGTTATTGAGCAGATATTACCCCAAAATTCGGTATCGCAAACCGAGTTACGGCTCTGGTACGATTGTTGCGGTTGTTCATGAGTTACACTGACGTTAGTTTGATTGTACCGAACTTTGCTAACGAGATCGGTACTGTTTGATAGTAACTGCTGATTACAGATTTGAATCACATATGTAAATAGTGAACATATCAATTGTATTGGCGAAAACATTGTTCGAACTTCGCCAACTGTATTAATTATGTAATTTTGAGTTTAATTGCCTTTTATTTTTAAAAATATAAATTTAAAAAATATGTGTAAGATCAACGTTTATTTAAATATTTATTAGTTCAAGTACGATTTGCGTTCGAATTAAAAAAAATTACCAACTACTTTATGCATACCTAAGCATTTACATTAAAGTTGGACCGGAACATTTTAGCGGAGTACGTTTACTAGCAACTAAATTCCGACATGGATATCTTGCATTCGCAACAGAAATCGATTTCCTGGTTATCCAGGCTTACAGGATGAATCCGAATAACGTGACCATCCCGGGACGTGCCATCGACTGCTATACGAAGTGGACTAGTCGCAAGTTATATCCAACTTGGGTATTTCGATCGAAAACTTTATTGTCCCGGTAGTCGGTACAGATTCGTGCATTCGTGTTTTAATTCGTGTGCCAATATGCGATATTTTGTACACCTGCGGCTGTAAATATAGCCTGGCAGATAAATTACATTACGTGAATTGTCACGTGCTTTTTCTGAGCCGAACCGAATGAACAAAGGCTGTATATTACTAGATATAAGGAAAGTTTTAAAGTGAATAAGTTTGGAACTTTGGTCATAGTCTAAGTAAATTTAAATATTATTATATAATGATATAATATTAACAGTATGGGACGTACAAAATGTATATTCTTACAGCACATAAGCATCATTAAGATGGTATATTTTTCATCGCGTTTAACGTTATATGTGAATGTGAGAGATTTAGTAGTTACTGTTATAAACGGTAATTTAATTAAACACATACAATAACTTAATACCGATTGATAGTACCTAGCATCTTCCTTAAAGAGTTTTAGGTAAATATTTATAATGTAGGCTATATGATAAATTAATTAGAAGATTTCCCGCATAAGTAAAATTAAAAAAAATAAAGTTCTAAGACTAATTTGACCTTTACAACTCTTAACATTTTTTTATTTTACATATTTAAGCTTTCGTAGAGTACGCAGTACTCGACGGGCGGTTACCCTCTCCGCTGCCAATATTATTGTAAAGTGGTTAAATTTTATATAATTGTAACAAAACGAGGGTATAAACAAAAGGCAACGTCCCTTCCCTTCATTTCTTTGTAGCTTTTCTAGCACGTCTAAAGTGAAGTACATAAATACGTTCCACTTAAAAATGTGGTCAAGAGAGTTTCACAGGCGTAGGGTATGACGTCAACATTCCTTGTTTGGGTAATAGTTTAGAATGCTTCTAAGAAGAACAGACAATTGACCTAAATTGAGTATACCTAGCTTTGTAAAATGTATCGCCGCTACATCAATTTATTATAATACAGCAGCAAGCCCTATTTTTTTAAAGTTTACTTCCTTTAAAAATTGTTTAGCTTTTCTAGAGGCAAGCGTGAAAATTTTAGACTAAAATGACTTACTTGAGATTATTTTGTTTTTACTTTTTTAATAGGATTGTGATTTATGAACGTTGAATTGTTAAGTATGCAGCGAGACGTTTCAACTGGTAATAAAATATTCATACAATAACTTGGTATTCCAAATGGAATATTAAAAATACAAAAATATGAACGATAATTAATCTTCAACGTCTTGATATAAAACCGCAGACATTGTAACGTTTAATTTAAGAGGCGGCTTGTGAAATAATATTAAAAGAGGTTCCTTTGTAAAGCGCTAACAAATTGGCGTGGAACGGTGCTAGCTTCTAAGATACAATAGCTGTATGTTGTAAAGAATTTATATAATATGCAAAGTAAGTTTTTCGCGCTTCCTTTACTTAGTTTTTTATCATGGCATTATACATAAAAATAGGAATATACATTTAAATTACTATTAGAATGTAATTCGATTTTCTATTAATTCTAAAGTTATTAGTTCTAGATAGAACGTCATTTACGAAATATTTTACCATTTAACACGTCAGAGTTAAGTCAACATTTTACAACCTATTATAAAGCCCGTTTACAACTTTATATTATATAGGTACGTCGTTACGTGTTACTCGGTTTCTATCTATTATATATAAACAGCAAATCATGTGATATCCCACAAGACATTCTTGGTGAGAACGTGTCTCAACTGATCTCGAGTGCTGAATAACTGAGATCAAAGTTTTGAGTTGAGCGTTAATATTCAGATGAAAATACTTCAACTCGTGCTTAACCTAATCAGTTATATGCATTTGCCGTTTATAGCGTAAGTTATGTGATGTTCCTCAGAATCGTAAATATGCATCTTAACATAGTAGTTGGTACATAAAATTATTAAAGTATTTCCAATTTTTGTAAAGTGCTTTTATACTACATTTTATAGAAAGGAACCAAAAAGTTTTGACCTCTGGTGGGAGACTAACGTACGACTTCTGGTGAACCTATACCACACAAATACAGATAATTTTATGTAAGTAAAGGTTTTTTGAGTAGTAGCTATTCTACATTTTCATATAGTATTATATTTCGAGTTATTTACGTTTAAAAAGTTTTGCAATAACTAAAATAAGAAATCAACAACGTGTAAGACGTAACTCATGCTTAAACGCGATCTTATTCATAACCTCAAACATTTAATCGGTTGAGCCCTTATGCTGATTCGCTTACTATTCGAATCAGTTATAAATACGCTGTAAAGGGAAATAGATTGGCTCTATTAGTACCCTTTGGTGGCTCCCTTTGACACGGCAGTGCATAATTCAAAGGCTTTCCTCTATTTCCCCTCAGGACGTGTTAGAACCTTCGAATTGCGAGGTTAGTTTAATCCTATATTTGCATTACATAAGTTGAATGGAATTTACAATTGCTACTGTTGTGGTGTTAGAAGACCTTTTGGTGTTTGGAGATGGAGTTTTATAACATATAAAAAGTTACGTTCTTTCAAGCTGGGATATTTAAACGAGTAGTTTTGTGACTGTTATTGATTGACAAAATTATTTTTCGCAATGTTTCTGTAGAGTTATTTTTATGTAGGTCAATTCGCAACAATCAAAGTCCTCTATGAGATATTTAAAAATACGCCCTGTTAGTTTCTTTCATATGCCTTTAAAAGTATAATTAACTTTTGCCTGTTCATTTTCTTATATAATGCAATAAAATCTCTTTACAGCAATAACAATACTTAAATATTGATACAAAAACCTCAGAAGGATGATTGATGTGCCATAAAAGTTGTAATTACTGGTCGTCGCGTGCGGCGGTGTAATTGTGCGTACATTTTAATGGTTTTCGCTATTTTTCATTGGCGGTTCTAGCTTGATTGATGTTGTGATTTATTAAGACTTACCCGTCCCCTATGGATAACATGTAAGCACTTATAATAGCAAACTTTTTCGACGTATTGGCAATGTTATACCTACATATAGATGCTGTACATTTTTTGCTATGAGACATTTGTGTTTAAATATATTATTGCCAATTTGGATATTCTTGATACCTTAAATTATGGAAACATAAATCGATTAATTTTTCGACAATTTAGTCTAAGAAAATATAGATTTAAATACGAATTTGAGTTACAAACTTGGTATAATGTACTTTGAAAGATCCGTAAACGAATAGCGTGTCTTTTTTAAATCTAAAATTTTTTCTTGAAATTTTAGGGAAATAGTAAGTACTAGAAAAAATACCTTTTATGAAATTAGGCAAGGCTAGGCTAGGATGTTCAAAAATGTATAAAAAGATTATGAAACTCATACTGAGCCTGTGCCAAATTCTTCTCACACCAATTTTAATAACAGCGATGAGACCAGATGGCTATTACCTTATCGTATAACATCATATTAGTTAACATCAGTTAATATAATTGATGGACAATGTCCGTTAAACGTTGGCTAGGGTATATAATCTAATGATAAGATATTTTTTCATTCGTTCCTTTAAGGAACATAAAGTACTCACTGTTAACAGATAGTAAATCGATGTTTTATATTATGTTACAAAGGCCCTAGGAGCCTTCTAAGGGATTCTTTAAGATCGATTTTTTCCATTACAACTTTTGTTTTCACCATTTGATTTCAAAGTTTCCTAATTGGAAGTTTAATAACTTCACATGATATCAAACTTTTTCAACTGTTTTAGATCTGCGTATATTATGTTTACTACTTATTTATACACAAAATATACCCTTTCTCATAAACGTTACCTAAACTGTGGTTTGTATTCAATTTAATATTATGGAATATTTCAAAATAAACCAAAACCTCGCTAAACATTTGCAAAAACATAACTCTCTAATCGCTTCGCATTTCATTTTATATCAAATTTAAAGTCAAATATGTTTACGTAAGGATACGGCTAACTTTAAAGTCCCATATTAAAAATGAATAACAGATTGGAGCGGCTTAACGGGCTGGCTCGAGGAACTGTGTTAAACGGCTAGCCGAACTTAAATTGCCAGCCAGGGTTAAACTTCTATAATGTGACAAGTTCGGCGCATGCTGCGAAACTGTCTCAATTTTCTCGTTTCACTTTTTAAGTCGAACGATTTATTCGTATTTTGTAGCGGTTGTGACTGCAATATTATATACATTATAGAAGCTAGAAAGTCTATTGAATAAAAGTTTTATTTTCTATAAGAATGTAAATTTGAAATAGGAAATAGTTTTTCGTAAGACGTGGAATAGACAAAGGACTTATAACTTAGTAAGAATCAGAATACCATCATCATATAATATGTAAGTAGGTAGATAACAGCTACAGACTAAAAGAAACCAAACAGTGTACGAGTAAAGAGAAACAATTGGGATTCATTGAGTCAATCGAAATAGTTTGCCAATGTTAGATAAACTGCGTACAGTCGAGTTGACAAGAAGTCAAGAATGAAAGAGTGCAGTCGTAAAAGGCTTTTATTGAAAACGCTGAATCATCGCGTCTGAGTGTCGCGAGTTACAACTTACAAGCGATGACGTGCAATAACGAGCTGGGGATGTCGGCTTGTCGATAAAAGTGACGTAAACGCTAGTAGGTACAGTTATTTGCGCTAGTATGGCTATGTGTAGGTGTGTATTAATCATTGAGTCTCACAGATACTATTTTAGAAATAGAACACGAAAAATATATAATAGGAGTTGGTGTCACAGCTTATTTCCAACAAAGTTTGTAGAATGCGGATTACTTTGTGAGTCTGTACGTATAGAATGTATAGGTATGCAGTGATCAAACCACTACAATATCCTATTGCAAGTTATACAGCTTGTGAACGCTATGTAAAATACATTGACTGGTTTAAAAGAAAATATATATAGCCCTTGCAAGATCAATCGCAGTCGTGTAATAACAAATATCGACGTAGCGCCTCCCTAGCACACCTAAGCCAGGCACCTAAGAAGTAGTCTAATCTTAAACGGGATCTAAAAAGGGTAGTTTGAAAAGCGCACTGGTGTCTCGTGATGAAAAACCTACGTCGAGTGTCGCTCAGTCTTTTAATATTCACCCCGTTTTTGTTGCTTTCGATTGACGAAAATCGTGAGCGCCTCAGGTCTGTTGGTTGTCGTCAAGAGGAAATTTGTTTGTTGTTTGTTTAGCTTGGCACATGGATGGGATTTTTGAAAAATTTAATGTGACAGTAAGAATGTTGTTGATGTGAAGGTGTTTTCAATTTTGCGGTGCTAATATTTTTATTTCAATTGTTGGCTAAATAATATGAAGGCATTTAGACAATATGTGACCTGTTAAAATTTTTCTAACAGTTTTTTAATAAATTTTTCAGGTTCCAATTTTAATATTTCTTTGATAATATTATATATAGCAGTAATAAGTTTAATTTAATAACGTTAATGTCTGTAGAATTATTCCACTCCTTTATCTATACAAATATAATAAAGCTGAAGAGTTTGTTTGTTTCTTTGAACGCGCTAATCTCAGGAACTACTGGTTCGAATTGAAAAATTATTTTTTATTAAATAGACCATTTATCGAGGAAGTCTTTAGGCTACCTACTTAACATCACGCTGCGACTAACAGGAGTGAAGAAATAATGGAAATAGAAATTAACGGGGACGAAGTCGCGAGCAACGGCTAGTTTAAATATAACAAATGTGCATTGTGCAATCTATTCTAACACTGTTCAGATACCTACCCTATTTCTAACAACAGCTATAATATTTAGTGTTACGTAACTGTATATTATATTTATTTTGGAATGGATAAAACCCTTATTTCAATATTTGCAAGAAAAAGTTTGTAAAAAGACTGTTAAATCAATATTTTATGTTTTATATTTCTTATACTTGGGAACCCTTTTCTCAAACACTCGACCCATAATTAATCGATTCTTAATACTCATTAGGACTTCCTAGTCCTAATGATTTCAATCAGAACTATATATTTATATACAACGTGTAACAGAAATGCGTGGTAATATTTAAGGATCGCAAAGAATACCTAATTTTAAATGAATGTGAAAAATTTATTTCATTTGAACTATTTATTATCAAGATATTGATTTTTTATTTCTGTTGACTAGCATATCGATATTTAAACTTATCGACGCTACGAAATCACTTTAGAGCTATCAGCTGTTACGTGTTAATGACCGCATGATCCTATGACAATGCATTTCATTGAAAAAGTTACTGCTGTCTCTGTCATTAGAATTCGAAAAGTGATGTAACACTTTTGTTTTGATTTTCATATTATCGATGTTATTGATGAATTAATGAAATAAAAAATCTTAAATATGTTAATTTTAATGCGGGGACTTGTATATAGACTATCTATGAGCATCTGAACATCACGCAAAAATATTACCACACATTTCTGTTACACGTAACACGTTGTATAAATAGTTATAAGTGAACTTAATGAAAGTACCGCGTATTATAGTGGCATTGCTGGCTTCTCAATTGTATGATGAGATTACACTATTCTCTTTGTTAAATCAAGTGCCTAGATCGTGATCGTTCTGAGCTCATTAGCAATTACTAGAAGCTACGGATCTAAGGACTATCGTTACTCGTTAGGATTATTTATTATCTATTTATTTAATTTATATAACCCTTAGTTATATACTTACATATTGCACACTTCATTGTACACTTAGAAAACATCAGAAACAAACACAAAAGAAAATATTATATATCTACAAAAGGCGGCAAATTAATGCTTACAATATCTACTCTTAGGAAGCAATAGGTAATATTTTACAGTTTGATTATTGAAGTGTGATCATTTCCAAGCTCCTTTAGGAAAGAAAAAAATATTTAAATAGATATTTCTTGATATTAGTTATCTAAAAGAAATGAAAGATGCCGGTAGGTATGAAAATCATTCGTGGTAATAGAATTTAAAAACTCTTTCGGTTGTAGATGACGTAATTGGGTAACGTAAGTAGGTTATTGTAAAATCAAATTTTATGTCCCTTCATTATCATATGAAAACAAAAAGTCTTAAAATATTCTTACGAAAACATTGTCTTAAAGGTCGGCAAAGAAACCCAGCTAGGGTTTCTTTGCCTCATTAACTAATTGAAAATAGCGCCATCTGTGGAATAAAGTAGCAACTGCAAGACCATACTGAACGATATAATATTACTGAAGCAATTGAACTAGCTTAAACTGAAGAATGATAGAACTGACGAGTGTTTAGGGCGGACAAAGTTCATGACAGTAACAGTAGAGGGCGCTAAAACAAACTAAAGAATAAAAAATATGTATTATATATTCCTTAACTATGTGTGTCCCGCGGTCAAACCACCCACGTTTACCCAAGTGAAGCTAGATTCCATGTTTATTTTGTAAAACTAAACCTTTCTGTGTAGTTAAAAGAACATAGATTAAAAACATCCCAAAACAGTCCTCTTTTGATTTCTTAATGCTTTTAAAGCACAAAACATCTTAATTTTGAATTACTTAATACCTAGTAGTGGACAGGTACATGTTTTTATAACTACGTACAACGCTAGCGATGTAGAAAGGTGTAAATTAATTAATTAAATGTTTTTTTACTAGGTATCTAAATATATTGCAATAGTTGCGATATAAAGCGATATTAGATCGATATAAGACCTGTTTAATACTTTGTTTACATAGGCACTGAGTATTTTCTATATACTAGTTGAGTTGGCTGTCTTGTTGGCCCCTAACATTAAAATAAATCGTACCCTGTGTGCTATCCTCATTATAAAGCTACATGATAGTAAAGTTTTATCTACTTTCATTCAGTAATTCCTGCGCTAACGAATGTTGATTAACTTAAAATATAGTATTAGATAAAAATAATTATTGAATCAAAACATTGAAACGACAATAAAAAAATCAATCAAAGTATTTCACTTTAATCAAACGAAATCCTAAAAAGACCAGTAAGCATTCAAAGAAATACGAAACGTAATGAAAATTCTCATATTTTCGGAAAGCATTTTGCCTTAAAAATAACAAGGCCGCGATAATTACAGCGGAAAATTAATGATTTATCTTCTCTCTTCATACCTATAGCAACGCTTAATGAGGACTAAAAATTACCAAGGCTATTATTTTACGGTTCGAATATTTTAATAGACAAGCCCCACTTAAGGGCAAGGAATAAAGAAAAATAATAAAAACCGAGTCACAAAGGGCTCTTAATGTCCTTTACTCTGAAGTAGGACGAGCGGCTGTTAGGCATTTAATATAATTTTCCTTTTGTAATACGAATTTTTTGTCTTTCACGGATAATTTTTTCTTTCTTCGGTGCCTTTGTAAGTGTTGTCGTAGCTTATATGGTCGTTATCTTCAAGTTTGCAACGTTTGATGTCGGTTTTATTGAATGAGATATTTTAGGTAAATATTCTGCTTATTTTTTTTCGTAAGAATATTTCATACATAGAAAATTATATCTGTGTGAGTGTCTTGTTGACATCTGTGGCATTATTAGTATTCGGAATGAAAAATAATGCTTTTCTTCACTACTCATATTCTAGATGCATATAATTAATGCATCCACGCAAAAGCACGATATCTTTATATCGATTTTTATCAAAGCTTTGAAATAGACATAGGCTACATTTATAGAAAAATGCACCCTTTTCTTCCGCCTTTGTATATCTCCTTTATTTTCTTTTGGAACAAATCATTTCCTTTTTTAAAGGCCGGAAACTCATTGGTGACTTGGCTTTGACATTGTTCATAAGGTCACTTACTATCAGACTAACCTGCTTCTTTGATCATCTTTGTCGTCAAACAAAGCTTAAAAAAACCCTTTTTTATCATGTTTTTCCATATTACCTACATCTAAACACATTAAGAAGATATCCCTTTTAAAATCAATTAAAAATGACGATGAAGTGCCAGCCGCACGACGATAAAATTGGGTGAAAATAATAAACATATATTATTCATACCCTACTGAAATACACCCTATTTGTTGTTCACCGGGGAAGTGGTCAGAGTCAGATTATACTCGGAGTTTAATTATTTATGGGAACCTCGGAACCAACAAACAAATCGGAACCGCAGATGACTGCCGGCTGATAATATTGTTTCTTTATTAATATTGGATTTTGAGAATGTTTCTTTTTGAAAACGGACAGGATATTTTAGCAAACAAAACATGATTTAATATTCTTCAATGTAAATTATATATTTTTTATTATTTCTTATTCTATATATTATTAATAAAACATGGTATCTATGTTGAAATAGCGTAAAACTTAAAAACGGAACTAAAATATAGTATTCAATTAAAAATATAAGTCGAGAATCGCAAACATATCGAAAATATTTTAATTTTATTACTTGGGTTTTAAAAAAAATACTCGTATCAGTTACGACAGCTGACATCGATCTTCAGCATCTAAAATCTTCCCAAAAACAAAGAGCTGTACATGCTACTACGGAAGGTATTTACTTTTCATACTTCAATTTGTATGTTAATTCGCACACATAGACTAGAAACCCAGCTTAATCAAGGAGCAGTAAAGTGCAGGTCAACACAGTTAATTGGCATCAGGCAGACGATCGGTTTGATTTGCAACTTGGCAACTGCAGTTTGATTTCAATTAAAGCGTTGATGAGAATATTTTGGTAGTTTGCGAAGTTCTGCTTCGTGTTACATCCAATTAGGAAGATTGCATTGTGGGAATTGAGATTGCTCATTACATCTGTATATTGCAGTAAGACGGGTACGAATGTATTACAAGATATGTCGTCCACATACATACGAACTAGTCTAATAAGAGAATAATAAACGTATTTATATGTTAGGTAATACTGAGCTAGGTAAAATAGATATGGCAGTGTTTATTTTGAGTATTTCCTAAATTAAGAGTTTTCCTTATAAAATGTAATAATGGTATTTTTTAGAAATAAAAATGAAAACGTAAAAACCGCCTTTTCCGAAACAGTATAGCCTTCCCAATTAGGCAAGCCACGATTGATGGGGTCGTTTGTTAGTCGAATTGTTTGTTTCGCATATTTACAAATATTTGAAATTCTATTTATGCTGGATTTACAAAAAAAATATATTTGATTTAAAATCTGTACAAATATTGTAAAGTAAATTCTTGTTATTATTTGTTAATCTTATGAAAGTACAAATGCAATAAGACCTTTGTATGCAGTCGTAAGAGAAAAAAAAACTGAAAATAATAACCCAGAATGAATTAATTAACTCTCGAACTAAAAGAGAATTATTAAGAATGAGCTTACTATTAGCTATGTCATATGGGTATTTATTCCTAAAATATACTTTCTTAATAATTGTAAATCAACATCTCAGAGGAACGTACACACATATACTACTACTCCTAGTTATATAAAAAGATTAAGAATTAAAACGTACCCAACCTTACAATAAACAAGTCCTGTGTAATAGCCGAATATTAAATCAGAATAAAACAAAACAACAATCGTGGAGTTCAATAGCCCAACATGAAATCAAGATATGAATACAAGTTGGGATTAAGTAATGAAGGTTCGTGGACAAAGGCTGTGTCTTATTATCTACGGTGATATATCTTGCAATATATTGTACAATGTGCGGCTCACGAAAGATCCTTTCTTATCCAAGAAGAATCTGGGATTATTAAACAGTGGCGTTAGTGAGTTTAGAACTGTATTATATAATTTGTATTGTAGTACGAAAATAAACATAATTTAATATTAACATGGCTAGTAATGTATTCAAGAAGGTTTTCACATGTCACATACCATGATGTGACTTTCCTGCTGTGGTCTTCGCAATATACTTAAATAATACGGATGCTGCTGAAAATCAGCGCTGCGACCGCTTCCGTGGTTCAGCACATGCTGAACTTCCATGCTGCAAATTTGACAAACTGTCTTTGTAAGTGGCTGTCGATGTGGAATATTTTTTTCAGTCCTACTTCTTTCTTTTAAACGTTCGTTGGTTACTCAACTTTAAATGTAGTCTTGATTTAAACAAAGAATAAATAAGAAACCACCAATAATTATATTACAGGTGACCATATCGTTCTATTTAGATATGTATCTCAAATAGACTCCCAAGAACAACTTTACAAAATTGAGCGTTAACGTCCAACTAACCTAAGCGATATATCCTAACCAAACACGTACATGTAAACATGTTTTGTTTCTCCATTCAGATCGAGTTCTTTGTTCGGAAAGCCATCAAGCGGCCCAATCAAGTAAGAAATTGGTGATTTCGACCCACCGTCTACGAAAAGCTGTTACCAAAGATAAGCTACTTAGGGTGTGATGAAAATGTTCCGTCGACTAGAAAATTTACGGCTAAACAATATTAGCTCTTATCAGATTTGGTAAATCTGTTGTTCTTTAAGAGATTCCAAGTTAATTTTGGCAGCCTATTTATGAACGATAATGCTTTTATTTGATGTGATTTGTTCATTATTCGTGGATAATGGAGAACATTTTATTATTAAGCCAGAAGAATATTATATGTTACATTTTGTTACTTTAATTGTTTTAGATAAATCTAAATTATTCCTTTCAAAAGTATCATTTATAAGCTGGAACGTACAAACTACAAATAGTCGTTCATTATCATTTAGGAATTTCGTCTTACACGTTAGGTTTCAGTACTTTACAGTGATTACAGCTATTGTTGAAATTTGAACACTGCATAATCGCTTTCGCACTAATGGTCTATTTTCAATCAGTGCATTTGAAATCGCCATTTGGAAGCCCTTCATGTGTAAAATCGATAATGTTTCCAGCCTCGCACCTCATTTGGAATTACCGATGACGAATATGAATAAACTTGCTTCTGTTTTGGAAAATGAAAACAATTTTTTTGCCAACACTTGTAGTATCTATTTAATAAACTAGAAGTATTCACTCCCTAATTAGTAACTCCGTTTTTAAAAATTGAAAAATTTTTATTAAAATAAATAATAGCTATTTCATTTAAATATACCTACTTTGAGCCACTTAGCTTGTAATTAGTTAGGTTTTAAGGGCCTGACATTAATAAAATAATCACAAGCAACGAAATTTCATTTTACCTGGAATATTTTATCCTCGGAGAGGGTCTCCAATCAAATAACTTTAAATCAAATTATTTTACATCTTAAATATTTCAAGCTTTGCTCCATTTATTTATAATCAATCAAAGGATTGGTGCTTTGAAACAAATTTCCAGTTACGACTAATTAATTACCTCGGCGTATTTCTGTAATATATTCCCCATGACAGAAATGGAATGAGTATCTAATTTACCAACAGTTCAATATATGAGGTATTACGTACGGAGGATTTAATCCAATTAAATCAAAATAGAGAGGAATTTAATATATTAAATTATGATAAAACGGAGCTTATTATATGAATAGATTAACCCTTTAATTATAATGATCGTTTTAGAAGTGAGGCAATAACATTAATACCTAATAATCATTAATAAATTATAATTTAAACAAATAGCTACAAGTAGAACTATTAAAGCAAAGTCGTTCTTAAGCGTTTCTAGCTTATAGTAACGAAATAACAAATCAAAATTCTTGACTATTTATTTTTGATTGCATTTTTTTAGACTCTTCAATTGTGTACTTACATAAGTATTGATCGACTTACACGTATACAGTGATTTAAACACTAAGACAGACAGTCGATAACGTAAAATATAACGCACCTAACCTAATTATAATTATTTTTTGTATCATCGATTTATTAATAGAACAATAGCTCTTCAAAGATTTCCGCTCTGTCCTGCATCAGCATTGACTATATCTTTGATGATGCGAGAATCTGAGTATCTTGAGATGACAAATCCTGGCACTTTGCCAAGTCTCTTGACACGTCTAGTACACTACGGAGCTAGTGTGACCGAGTAAACTGAGGGGCTCGTCGCAACCACTGCAATTTATTTTATTACCTTGGCCTAGTTTAAGCGTTATTGTTATAAAAAGCTAACGTCATATAATGATGACTTTTTTCTTATTCTATTTGTGCATTAGTCGTGATTTTATATTAAATGGGAATTTACTATGCAAGTTGATTAATATTGAAGTGTTACTCGTAGGTTTAAAACAATAACGTATAAAAGATGCATTTCATAGAAGTAAATATATTATTTAACGTAAAGAGTGAAACGCCAAACAAAATTTTTAAATACGGACTTTATTTATTTGACGGTGGACAACTGAGCGGGAGGTACACTTGATGGTAAGCAACCACCGTTAAATGACTAACGAATACATCGCCTTTAAAAATATAGAAAACCTTAAGATTTGTATTAAAGGAGAATAAAAGGAAGACAGGAAGTGTTAAATTGTTTATATAGATCATTATAGAACTTAAATTTACGTAGATTGATTAAATTTAACCGAGTAAAAATATCTTATCTAATGCGGAATTTAGAGATGTTTTTCTTTGAACGAATGTCAAAAGGCTTTTATAGTATATTCAGACTGTACAGCTGAATAATAAATACAATGTCCAATTACTTACGACTCTGAGAACGTTTGCGTAAACATACTACATATATTGAAGTCAGTACATTTGAGATCGTCTAATAGAATACCGGTCCCTCAAGTGACTTATAAATGATGTAGAAATGTGGAGCGAAGTTTAAGTGGTGTGCGGTAACGCGGAACAACAGTACCTCTCTAAATCTAACAAGTTTTCCGTTGACAGCACTTGTAACCTTCCTAACTTATAGCAAGGACAAGTACCTCGGGGAACGATAAAAAATTGCTTGTGTTTCTCAGAAAAATGTTTTCAATTACGTTTCGTGTACGCTCTGCGCTCCTAATACTTCAAAAGTGAATCTGAAGAATTGAAACTCATATAAATTGAATCTTTTATTACTCGGGTTTTATGGCGTTTGGTACAATTTTCCTTGAAGATTTTCAAATTTCGTATTTAAATTTCATAATGAGATTACTTTCTTTAAATCCATTTCAACAAATTTATTTTACAATATTATGTAGATTGCAAAAACATAATGTCCAGACCTCAAACTTTACGATACGCAAAATAGCGTCATAAAGTAGTCCAGTCACTACGGTGTAATATTAATATTTTGGGAGGGGAAAGGTCCCCAAACCGCAACATGACGTCAGCGATTCATAACTGAAGAAAATACCCAGCTAGCCGCAAGACAACCAAGGGACTAAATTTAGCGCGCAAACGATCCTCGTACATATTCTAAATAGCATTAGGTTCGAATTTGTTCCGTAAATCTTTTGTTTGAACACACTCAAAGGACGACTGAGCCTTTTGGCTTTTCCATTGATAGCGGGAATCTTTTTCGAAGTTTATTTATTTTAGCAAATAAGATCGGACCACCGCATTGTCAGTGCTAGATTAGGGTACACAATTTTGTGCGTACCTACTGGTGTTTGAGTTGTAAAAGTAATAGCCTGAATCAATAGTTTTTTAAAAACTATTTATCTGCATCTGTCTGCATCAACTTCAATCAACAATGCACTTACAATTCTGAACATATTAAAAATTGATTATGCAAAAATAACGATTAATGCATTAAAATATAAATTTTAAACAAACCTGTGCCGTCATTAATCTGAGAGATGTTTCATAATATTTCCGTAATCCGTTTCCCTCAAAAATTATTCAGTCATAAAGTCGGCCCATTGTTCACTCATAGACCCGACGGTTCATGAATAAAACAGGCGCGGTGTGTGGACGCATAAGCGCTTTATTAGCTTTCAAAATATCCAACAATCGCTAATCCGTAGGCTTTATACCTGCGTAAACATCCACAATTTTTGTTATCAACACATTGTTTGCTGAAGCCAGATTTTAATGTTGTTAATACATTTTGGAATTTTTAAGCTAATAATATTTAGACTGAAAACAAATGCTAAGTTAATTCATTATAGGTAAATTATAAAATGACGAAGTACATGTATGCTATACTTGTGCGGCGTAAGTTGGCTTAAGATTTGTTTTATTATTTATTAACATAACTATTATTACTAATATTTTTATTTATATAACAGCTATTGCACATTTTATATAAATAATATAATAAAACGTATATAAAAATGTGTCATTATATGTATACAGTATGCTATATACAGACACATTTATTAGAAATTTAACTCATACTCGTCAAAATTTATTTCACAATACTTAGCATTCAGGCAATTGATAAAAGTTATATAAAGCGTCTAGCCACTTTATAATTCCTTCGAGTTTCATTTCAATTGACAGTTTGTATTAGTATTCTCAACAGGTAGATCTTAAAAAGTTTAGCAAAAATTGTAAGATTCTGGACGGCCATTGAACAATGTTCTTTTACTCAGGGGAAATTATATAATGAAAACGAAAGCAAAAACGTACCTTTCCAATTATTTTTCTTATTTCGCTTGGAGATTTGGATGTTTGAGAATGATTTAAAATGTATATTTTAATCTTGTTTATTGTCCACTAGCACAAACAAACCCAATTTTATATGAAACAGTTATACACAATATTATATTTATACTTCTTACCATCAGGAGGACGTCCAGCTCGTCTCACTACTTCATAGAATAAAAAAAAAAAGAAAAAAACTATACAAAGTTGATTTTTGCTTGAATTAATGCTAGGTTATTGATCTGTGAAAACATAAGTCATTAAACTTTTTCTTTTAAACTGAAGAGTCAAACAACTAGTAAACAGAGACGCGATTAATTACGGACTAGTCAGTCGAGCGATAATGTCTACGATATTTTATTTCAAGCGAGCCAATTACAGAATTTCAAAAGAAATATAAATTCAAATCATGAAATTATCGCCAAAGTGATAACGAAGAAGCACAAACGATTGTTTTATTTTAAAGAAACTAAGTAATACATTTTTATTCCACTTATCCTGATTGCCTCCGCTGAGTAAATTTTTAATTAAAAGCTCTGTAAAGCAAAAAGTGTATTGGACGATGTTAAATTCACAATTAACGAAATTTAAAGGCGCAAAATGGACAGGAATGGACATTTACGTGACGAACAGGAAACTATGGCCGCAAGTATCCAAATTTAAAACTGCTGTGGGAAAATTTGACTTTTGGAATAAAATGCGAACAACAAAGCTACGAAACAGAAAGAATTTAATATCCCACCCGGGGTGCGGTATGCTTGTAGCAATTTGTTTTCTTTTCCAGAACATTCTTTTTAGGCTTAGCCCTCACATACCTCCCAACATTACGTTCCAAAAAGATGGCTGTGGTTTCTTCTTTTCGCTTCCTTATTCCCCTTCGTCATTGTCGTTTATAAGGACTTAGTAATAAATGACAAGATATTTCATGTTTATTAAGAGCTGTATCTACGAGAATGATGCTACTTTAACTAATGAGAAAAATAATAGGATGTAGGAAATTAAATAAGCTAATTAATTTACCAAGTTATCATATTATGGCAAAAATCCATATTACTCAAGTGTTTAAACAATAAATTTGTGAGTGTCTGTATAGCATTAGTAGTTACGTAACATTCGAAATTACGAGATACAATAGAATCCTCTAATGTATGGACAATAAATGTTAATAATCACACTGTTGATCTTTGCAATTGGTTTAGCAATGTACACGTTAGTAATTCGATTTTATAGGCCTCTAATTATTAATAGATGTGAGTTAAAATGGTTTGGAATCATTTATGAACTTTTGGGTGTAGAGAGTTGTTTGATTTGTTTTCAATTTGTGTAATAGACGCGAATTTATTAGAAGAATATTCGATAATAGATTGTATTACATTAATGAAAATTTATATATTTAGATTTGAATAATAAATAAAGCAAATATTATTAACTTAAAGTCATTATAAGGTTAGCTTCTCAATCATAATAATTATAATAACTGCATAAAAAACATTTTTATTTTGTTAGCATAGTAAGCAATGAAGCGTCTGAATTTTCTTTTTTATTTAATTTATCATGTATTACATCAGAATACTAGCGGACCCGTGCCCACTTCGTTGGGCATAATGTTATCCATATTTTCTTATATAACCTATAACACTCAGCAATATTGTGGCTTTCTATTGGTGAAAAAAAATTTAAATTGGTTCAGTGGATCCGGATCATATTAAAACAAATTAATAATAACTTACAGATTAATTTCATTCTTACGGTTTACAATGCTTATATTTTGGTTCAACATTCGTCATTGCTTTACAAATGCTGTCAGGGATGATATTCGACGCGTCAAATCAAGATTGGATCGATACAATAGATGTTATCTCAAGTCCGCAGTAACTAATCTGAATGAGATCCTTTATGATGTGATCTGTGTGAGGGATCAAAAGACTAAGGTTATGAGTCTATTAGCAAGGCGGGTAATGGCATTGGAAACATATTGGATTGTGGGGATCAAAGCGACTGATAGACGATATCGGATAGCTACTTTATAATGTTCGAATGTAATTCTCTTCGTTTATTCTTGTAAACGTTGTACGATGTTATTCTTTGTGTATTGTGTAATGCGTAATTACTATATATTTGTGTTTAATAACGTAATGATTGCTTCAATGTTTTCTACTTATTTTTATTCTTCAAGTGCAATTTGATGGCATTTTTAACGATTCGAAGGAATTCTTTAAGACTCGTTTATGTTATATAATCGAAATATCTCATAACTTTCCTTCTAAAAAAGTGGTATATTTTAAGTTCTAAAGAATGTAAGCTAATTAGTGATAACTGATAAATGTACGTTATATGGACCTTATTATAAATTTCGTGGAAAGTCTTTAAAAGTATTTGTACTAAGTTTAATAATCCTGGCCGACTTTAGCGGTAACTTTTGCTCATTAATACCAGTAATTACGAGTTACTACTAGGCCTAATTAATTCGAATTTTTAGCACGCAACCCGTTAAATGTTAAGACATATTTAAAGTACCTCTTATCGCTTTATGCCCGGCTTATAGATTTTTATTACGCAAGGAAAATTTTCCCTATATTTTCATAAATGTTCGTTATATTCTAGAATTCATTTAACCACTTGTAATTATTACTAATGCGTCCTGCTGGGTAACACGACATTGAGATTTATATGCGTTTTATGAGCCAGTTTAAGCCATATTTTATTATTATTAGTACAATGTAGATGTATGTCGCGATATGGAAATATAGATATTCAAATAGTCTGTACCTATAGTTGTTAAAGTTTTTTTTAATTCTCTAAAAGTTACCTGAAGAGATCTCGCAAATTACCTTCATTTACCAAAACGGTTTTATGGTGATATAACAATTAATTATTAAGTAAAGTAGACGAAATGCCGTTTTGAACATCAATCAGTCCGGCTTTTTGGAGTATTGCGCTATCTAGTTGGTCTAAATTTATATGAAACAGCAGAATCTGGCGCGTCTCGTCAAACGTCAATCGTAGGTACAGCTGTCACTCAGATACCATCGACATACGAAGGTAGCAAAATATAGCGTATCCAATCACATAATGGCTCTGTTATGGGAGTTATGGGAGTAATGTGTTGTTAAAATGTCCTATTTAAGCCGAGTTGTAGACGTTATATAAGCCCTATTCATGATGCTATGATTATGTGTTTTACCTACTTTAGAAGTACTCAGCTAATGTTAGCTTTTGTTCTAAGCGTTTAGAACATACTTTAGTATTTATTACGTAGAACTAAAGCATATTTAAGTGTTCTATAAAAATAATTACCCGTGTTAAAAACAGCTCTTCCAAAACAATAGTTTTTCAGTGCCTATTGTTGTTGTCAGGCCAAATGACGTCACACTTGAAAAATAATTTAGCCTAAGCAGCGTGGCAGAGAGCGTGAAATGTAAACAACGTTAAGGCTCGACTAGGAATTCTTGCATTTTCTATGGGACACTTTGTATGCCTGCTTTCGCTATTGCTCGTATAACCTCCAGCGAGTGTAAATTAAAAACAATTTCTTAAAGCGCACGCGAGAATTCGCAATGAGAAATGTCGCTTGTGAAGTGTTAGCGCAGAGTGATAGTGTCGGGAATGTTGAATCTTTGATATATGGAGTTCCAGTTGGTATTTGCGTAGTAGTGTTCATGTTTAAAGGAATAGTAGAATACAAAAAAAATCATATAATACGAAGTTTATATTATTATGAGCGGGAGGTATAATTTAAATAAAACGACTTCTTCGATCAACAACCAATTTTATAATGACACCCAAAATTATAATATATTGTATTACATTCGATAACAAAAAGAACTTTTTCAATGAGTCAGTTGAGAAACTTAATATGGTAATCATTTAGCAAATACATAATTAATTATAATGTAACACGAGATATTGTTTTTATAATAATTAACAACAAGTTTTATCTTAATATTGTAATTGAACAATTAAGTAAATAATAAACTAGATGGCGCTATTTACAAAAAGTAATCCATATTTATTATATATAAAAAGTTATATTAAAATTGTAAGCAGCAGAATTGTTACAATATATCATAAAAATATATAAGTAGCATTGAACCCTATTATGCAAAAAACAAAATTTTTTAAGATTAAATTTGTAGCTTACATTATAGTTTGTACTACTTTTTCTAACACATGATGACGCAATATATTATATAGAGAATAGATTTATACAAAATGCCTGCGAAATATAGAAGTAAGCTTTATTATTTAAATTAAAGTTAAAGCCATTGGCGCCGAATGATAAGATTTATAGCTGGCCTTCGACCTGCAATCGCAATAATCCCCAGCATTAATCCGTGGATGCGTGTCACTTTACGACTCACGGTCCGTGAACATTTCTAACTATTTAAGCCTGCTTTTACTTGATTCGTAATGCTGATTGTTTCTTAAGTTTTAATGTGGCCTAATTGATTTTTACGTGGACTATATAATATCATTGTTGTAGTAGTTATAAATTAAGTACCATTGAGGTAACTTCGTATTCACCAGATGTAAAAAAAAGAAAAACATTCTCTGCGAAACTCATACTTATTTCAAATAAAATGTCAAAATGATAAAGTGTATCTACAAGAGAAATCAATATTAGGTCCGTTCCCATTCGTTAAGCATGCATTATTTGCAAAGACGGGGTTTTGTGGCATCTACATAATATATTATAATATGTTGCTATGAAAGAAATCGCCAGGCGATTATAGTCGTTAAACGAGGCGTATAAGGATTATAATCGCTACAAATAAATTTACAAAATAGGCAGTGGTGTAATGTATGTGTCACAGGCCACCGATTTCAGAAGGAAGACACCGAAAATAAGCCACGACACAAAATTATTAACAAAGTAACATTCATTTCTCCCTGAAAACAGATCGTTTTGAGTAAGGTTAAATACCTACATATTAAAATTGTATTTCTTTATATTAATAAACAATAAATATTAGTTGTGTATTTCATAGTAGTGAAAACATCTTGAACGACTAATTTATTATTTATTATATTAATATGTCATACCCAAAATATTTAAATTAAATGTAAATTACATTGTTTTAATTTATGAAAATATTAGGTTATATTTATTTATTTATTTATTTATAATACTTTATTGTACATTACATCAAAAATTAAAAAAATACATGTAAAAAGTTATACAATATTATGTACAAGAGGCGGCCTTATTGCTAAATAGCAATCTCTGCCAGGCAACCTGAGAGGTACGGAAATGGATAGGATAAATATATATTTATAGATATAATAAACTTTTTATGATAAACTACACACAATTTAGTGCAAGAGACAAATAAATACTGCTAAGCTTTTAAGCCTGAACCGATTTTAATGAAATTTAATACATGTTTAATCTATAGAAAAAGACATATTTTATTGTGATTAAAAAATTATAACTATAAAAATAGGGCCTAAAAATGACAATTAAATAAATTTATCAAGTATTTCTAAGGAAATATACTATAAAACAAATTTGTATAATATAATTAATAAAATCAGGTTAGTAGCTACAAAATTGCTGTACTGAAGTGAATAAGTAAACGGGAAAGAGGTATTTAATTAATTGCCTACTTTTAAATAAACGGCCAAGTGCGAGTCGGAACCGCACACAAAGGGTTACGTATCAGAACTTGTAGCTATACAACAAAGGAAATTCATTTGATGTTAAATTCGTAAATCGTTGTTAATGTCGGGACAAGACTATTAGAAATACATACGCCCCCGACAAAACGCAAGCAAACTGAGCGTGTAACATTCCTATCACACCTAACACACGACCTGATGACCTTCAAGACCTGAACCGATTTCCACCAAACATACCTTAGAACACTCTCGACACCTTTCAACCTTAGAACCTTTCAAATAAAGAGAACCGCATTAAAATCGGATCATCCGTTGTCTCAGACAGACACACACAGACACATCATACTTATAACACCCCGTCGTTTTTGCGTCGGGGTTAAAAATGAACAAAAAATCATGTATATTGTGCAGCAGCCTCCTTTAAAAGTTATTTTACTGTGTATTTTAGAATTTTTGTTATACCAGGAACAGAAATACACCATCTGTGAATTTCAACTTTCTGAATGACTGTTCATGAGATATACCTGCTGACAGACGAACATGTGGTTTTTACCCTTTGTGTACGGAACTCTAAAATTCAATTATAAATAAATGGATATAAAATCTAATAATAATTTTAAGACGTCTCTTCACCGTTATTGAGACGGGGTTATTAAATTTCTTGTTTCAAACTAGATTATATGAAAGCTATTTCAAAGGCTACATATCTTTTATCCATACTAATATTATAAATGCGTAAGTAACTCTGTCTGTCTGTCTGTCTGTCTGTCTGTTACGCTTTCACGCCAAAACTACTGAACCGATTGTAATGAAATTTGGTACACAGATGGTCTAG
>DWAJ01000691.1:0-29129 GCA_018238005.1 Eurema mandarina
TAGACATACAAAATGACAGGAAATATCTAAGAATGATCCTTTAAGGTGTTCCTTGGACACATTAAAGCGTGGAGCGCAGTTGCATTATGACATTCATCATGTTCATATATATTTTTTTAATGCTACTTCACAAAATTATATAAATTCACTCTCTACTAGTACTTGCATCATTGTTCAAAATTTATAAGGTTTATTCATATAATCAAATCATTTACTTGGTAACTGAATAGTCTTGTAACTGTTATTGTTTTATACTGGTAACATATCTGTTTTATAATAGTGATAAAAAACTAATATTTTAGAGAGTAAAGGAAAATTTCGCTCTAAGCTGCTATAGACTTTAATCTATACTTAAAAACAGTCTCATAATAACCTTATTAGTCAAATATCTCTTGCTAGCCACATTGACAAGTCTCAGAACTCTGTTGAGAGCCTTCTCAACGGTAATATCACTTGGCAATATTAACGGCAATTTTGTCTTCTTTTCTGTGTGCAGATCGAAGGTTTTCCTGGGCATGTTTCCTGATAAAAAAAAATAATTATAAAATATACGATATTTTTACATGTGATTGTTATATTTAAGTATCTATACTTATTGAGGTACAATTTTTAATTTTTTTAAGTTCAAGAGGTAATTTTGGAATCTATAGAATAGAAACCGTATAATATAATACGGAAACAGGGAATCAAAGTTGAGTAAGTTTTTAGTTTAGTTTTTTTTAGACTAGGTTTAGTCGCGACTAAAAAATATGTTACCCCGAAATTCTATTAATTCTGATTAGATTTGGCTGAAATTGAATATTGGTAGATTAGACCCTATTAAACACATACTACATAGGTTTCTTATTATGAACACTGGAACAGAAACTTTTGTTTGAACTTAATTATTCGAATATTATCTTTTGTAAACATACCTAAAACAGCTTCTAAGTGCAAGTCGTACGGCATCTTGGAAACAACATCTGGTGTCTCTCTATCTGATCTCTTGAGATACGACTCTTTGTATGAGTCCTCAACTAAGCTCATAAATCCATCGCCGGTCACTTCACCCACGAACGAAACTGGACATCTTTCACGACGACATATTTCTATAAAATAAATATTACTTATTAATTTTGAAAACATATTTTACACTGATTGAAAAGCTACTGAACGGATTTTCAAGCTATCCTGGAATTATTCTTGAGAATATACATGTGTGTTTAAATTGCATATTGGTTGATTAGTTGATATAAGACAAAAAATAGCCTAAAAAATTAATACCCAAAGTAAAACAGTCACTAACGATAACCTAGCAAAAAATACGGTAACACAACTCACCTTAAACTTAAAATCCAATTATATAGCACAGGAATGAAAGACAAAAAAACTATTAAACCATTAATAATTCAAAGCCCAATGCTCCCAGAACTGTTCAGAACACGCAGAACTCTTCAACAATTAAATATCAACAATAACATACCTTCTAATATATGTCTATTCTCCTTAGTACATAACAAAGCATCATTTTCTTGATACTCTGCGCCCCACAGCTCTAAGGTAGTAATAGTGGGGTCACCCAGTTGGAATTCCTTTGTGAAAACCACTGCACCTTCTGGTTCTACTAATTCTTTCAACACATTCCCATTACCCCCGGCGCCTTGATCGTGAATAGCTAAAATTTAAATTAAAATAAAGCTATGATGCTGTTATAGGTTACAACTAGTTTTAAAAATAACTATTAACAAAGGCAACAGCCAGGGGAATTAGCTTTAATTAACTAAAAGCATAGTTCTAACTAGGAATATATCTAAAAATAAGTTTTATGCTAAATTACTATATATTAAACCATTATTATTAAAAAAATATTTTGTCTTAAACTCATATTAAGACAAAAGAAAAATTTTCTGCCAAAAAGTTAAGAAAGTTAACAGCATTTTGAAAAACAATCATATAAATATGTTTTTTCACCATTTATATTAAAGTTAAGATATAAAAATGACCTAGATACGTTATAAAGTACAATTACTTAATGAACCAAATAGAAAAGAATTAAATAATAATTCTGATTACTTAAACTTCTAATTACGATAATGAAATCATTATTAGTGCTGCTACAGTAAACGAACATAATCTATTCAATTATTGGATGATTGACGAGCAATAATCGAGTTTTTCTTCTTGCATTGAGTAAAATTTTTTTTAGATATATTTTAAAAACTATACACGATATTCTTTCAATTATTATTATAGAGCTTTTTATAAACAGACAAGCTTAAACTTAATAATATTATAAATACTAAATACTACTGACATGAGTTTTTTGTATGAATGTTTCTCATATTTTCTAATAAAAAACTACTAATTTAGCTGCAGTATGACACGTAGACAGAACCCTTATCAATATGAAGGATATTTTTAATATCGGTATTATTACGGGAACGTTAACACAACTTAATACAAGGTATTATTAACCTATAAGTATTAACACAAAATGTTCCTTATTAAATAAATACGTCTTATATGTAATGACGAAACGGTTTCTATTCAATAAATATGCAATGTTAACCGTACAATAGGTTTGACAGACCGCTATAGTTACAACGAAATAACATTGATATAAAAAGTGTTCTAAAAACCTCAATAGTAAATTGACTATTAAACTCGTCATAAAAAGCAATGTTACATTGAAATACTTACATTCGACTGGATTTATATCCGATTCCAAGCATCCTCTTACAACTCTGTTTAAACGATTTCCCATTTCAGCATCGCCTTTGAATATGAAATTAAACATTTTTTTTTATTAACATACAAAAGAAAGTGCAGAATATTTCATTAAAAACAATTTTTATTCATATGAATAAAACATTAAATAGTAATCAACTGTTTTAAACCAAATTTATTTAATTTTATACGATATGTACATTTTAGAAAACAATATTCTTACAACATTTTTTTCTAAGTAGCAATATCTTAAAAATTTTCTTTTTACCGCCTCACATTCTGGTGTGAGAGAGAGAGAAAGAATAAGCTGATAGCGAACATAGGAGTTTCCGAACTGTTGTGAATTTTATTTAGTTTAGGACAATTTTACTCTACAAACAATCTTTAAAAATGTATATATGTCTTATTACCTACATCTTATTTTTACTAGAATTGTTATTTTATTTTATTTGAAAATGTTTTAATGAAGAGAATACTACCTTTCAGGTTCGGTCATAAGATTCTTAAAACAAATTTATAACCTACATTAATAATACAATCATATCTTAGTAGGTATATATAAATTTGTTTGTCCGGGATTGACTCCTTTAGGCGAGCGAAGCCGGAGCGGGTCGCTAGTTTTGCACATAGAATAATTTTTTATGAAGAAAGTACTACCTTTTAGGTTCGAACACAAGATCGGACACCCTGTATAAATTAAGTTAATTTTTTCTCATAAGATATAGTTCTAGAAGCAAGTATGTACCTCTCTGCACGGCCCCAAAGTCTAGCGCGTGGTCCCTGGCGCCGCCGCCCTGCACGGCCACGGACGACGCGGCGCCGCCGCCCACGCCGATGCGGTACACGGGCCCGCCCACTTTCACGAGCAGCATACCTGTATTAAAAAAAAGATGATAAAACTCTTGAATTTATGGTTGATAGATGAGTAAAGTCTGTGTCATTCCATCATCCTTCTTGTCATATATTTTATGAAGATTTTTTTACGAGTAAATTTTAAAACTTCTGTAGTTTTAAAATTTATTTTTTGTTGTTCTATCAAAATACTATATAATAATATATCACAATAGAATAAGAGTTATTAACATTAACTCAAAAAATAATATTTTTTATTATCATGAAGTATTGTAGTTTTTATTTTATTTTATTACAAACTATCGTAATTCACATAATAATGAGTAGGGTACTAAATTCTCATATTAATACAAAACTGAAAAGTAAACATTATAGTATAGAAAAACACACCTATAGACCTCAACATGGGTGTTGCGTAAATTAGAACTACACATGTACACTAAATAATGCCTGACCAACAATCTAAAACGATTAAGAAATTATCGACTGCTTTCTGTGAATTTGCATTTATAAGTTAATGTATACTAACCCTTTTCAGGTTTATTCTTTTTGATCATCTGATGCGGCATGTAGCCGATACCGCCGCTAAACATGATCGGTTTGATGAACTCCTCGCGGACATCATCGCCGTTCTTCAAGCCATACGACTGAACAAATCCTAAAATACATAAATTATATTATATACATAGATCTATTAAAAAAATTCGCCAAATGTAGTACATATTCGATAAGAGCTGAACCGATTTTTAATCACTCTTTTTTATAGTCCTTGAAGTAAGTTTATTAAACAGATAAAAAAGAGTAGGTGTAGGGCAAGGGTGGGTAGGTACAGCGAGAACCAAGTAACGTCGAGCCAGCTTATCTTTAAATATTCGGAAATAAATTCATTACTATTTTAGGAAAATAACATCGATATATCGATCCCATACGAACAACCTTACCATATAAACTTAATATGTTCCCTACTTTAACTCCTTGGCAACTTTATCCAGTTTCTCTGAAAATTCTATCCTATTCGGACTAGTAGCTTTAACTTTAAATAGTAACGGACAAAGTTACTTTCGATTGTATAATCATAATAGAAATACTCTACCTGACACAACCGGTTCTCCAAATTTATTCCCATAATCAGAAGCACCATTACTCGCCTCGATAATAATTTGTAAAGGACTTGCGAAGTTACTGGGATACTTCCAATCCTTTTCTTCCCATGGCAAATCATATCCTATTCATAAAAATCACATTAGTTCTATTGGAATTATTCTCAACGATATATTTATTACCATATAGGTAATTTACTAAAGTTGGCAACTTCTTATCATGGGTTATCACTGGGCTATCATTAAACAGTCTACAGCTATGAGTAAATTTAGCCATTTCTTAGACAATCTACTTTAATGTTGAAATGTAAAATTACATACGTAGGTACGCTATACAATATTTAATTATATACAAATAACATATAGAGAACTAACTAATCAAGTTTTAATTGGATCGTCGTTTCGATAACATTTCTTATATAGCTCGCAGTCTACAAAGGTGGTCAGAGAAAGTTTAAGATAAGCGTTAACTAGTAAAAACCTGAGTGCTTTGATCTCTTATGCCTTGCTGGAAATTTCTAAGAATAATAATACAAAAACTATTTCTTTATACCGGGTAGATCGATTTGCGATCAGTTTTTATGAAAAGCATACCTACTTGTTGTATTTAAGTATGAGTATAATTCTAATATTAAACAATGAAATTTAATTGATAAGCGAGTCAATTGTTAACTGAACAAGCATGTATAAAATTATCGAAATATTGAGGATTTTGTCAAAACAACTGACTAAATAGTGTCACGAAAGAATAATCGATTCTTACTATGTATATTCCTTGACAATTTTATATAACACTATACTCTACATAAATGACGTAACAACAATAAGAAATTAGATAAAATAAGCCATTGTTTTGAATAACTTATCAATTTAATATTGTTTGTTAATAAAGATGTTTTCTTGTGTACGAATAGTATCGTCATAAAGATAACATTGGTGTTGAGATCAAAACACCTAAATATCGATATTGTTAACGATGGAAATATTACATCAGATCATTTTGTATACAGAAATTTTAGTGACTATTACAAGTTAGCCCTCATAGCAGACTTTCAACGCACTTTAAAAAGCGGTACTAACAATATTTGAGTATTTGAATCAAAAAATAATAAATTGATACACTTAACAATGATAGCAATAGATGTTTCTATAGAAGTATGAAAAGACAACAGGGAAATTTCACTGTTGTCTATTATAAGAGTATGTATCCTAGAAGAATATATAAAGTATCCAATTGGATACTGCATAGGTATAACAAAATAAAAATGTTACCTGGAATCAAAAGATTTCCCACACTGTACCCAGCAGTACCGGCAACGGTATGACCGCCACGGCCAACACCTTGGACATCCCTTATTCTTCCCCCAGTCCCTGTAGTTGCACCACTGAATGGAGCAACTGCTGTTGGCATATTATGAGTCTCGGCTGTAAATATTATATCAGACTCTGTCTGCTCAGCTATGACTTTAGATGGAGCTTTTACATCACTGGGGCGCAATTTTGTATGCTTGAAACCTTTGATGGCACTAAAATTGAATAGGATGTTTGTTGAAAATATTTCAAAATTTTAGTAATATAAGCAGTGGTACATCATTGCTTTGTAATACTTTAACTATAATAAAAAATCCTATATGTCACTTAGTGTTAAAGATGTATTAGATTCTAACTTATAATAATTGTCTCAAAATCAATAAATAAATATTATTAATTACCTGCTATTGTCACCAAACTTAATAACATTATTATCATTAGAATACTTCTGTGTTGAAGCAACCATATCAATAAGGGATTCATTTATTTCTTGACCATCTAAAATCATTTTACCCTGAAAGATCATATTATCAGTAGGCGTAATAAAAATCATAACTATACTGTAATATATGCATTTAAGTTACATCAGTTTTGATAAGGAATTATTTTTAAACAAAAATTTCTATAAATATCTTAATAAAATATTCCACAGTATTTTTTTAAATTTCGATGTGGGACAAATTTTTTTTTATATAAAATGAACAGTAAATATAGTTTGATATGCAATATGACTAATAAAGAGGGAATGAAGTATTTTGTTTAAATCATAGAACACATTCTAGTAAGTATTTAGTAATTATGCAGAATACCTTAAAAAACCAATGTCTTGAATGTTCACTATTGCTCTGTGCAAGGTCAAATAATTCTACACTAGTTGGATCTCTTTTCAGTTTATTAACAAATAAGTCCATATAAAATTGCATGTCCCAGGAATCAAATGCCAAGCCTGCATTCATACAAAAAAAACTAAATACATATAAACAAACATGTCATACTTACAATAATTATTCATGGATACAAGACTAATATTTAATTAACAAATAATGTTTATTAGAAACTAATATCACCTAGTTGTTATTCAAGGTAATGTAAATGATTACCTTAACAATTCAAACTGTTTTCAATAGCAAAATAATTTAACAGGATTGAATCCATTAGTGCATATTAAATACTAAGTAAATGAATTTAAATGTATATTACCTAATTTTTGATTAACTTTTTCCATAGCTGACATGCCCTCTTTTTGCAGAGGCACAACATACCAAGGCTCTAAGTCTTTTGGAAGACCTTCATTGAAACTATGGCGGGGCAAGTTCTCCTTAGTATATATGCACTGAGTCATCCTATCGTGTAAAGGTGCAGCCAACTCTTCAAATAACTTTTTGCTAATAGCTTTAGCATTTTTAAATGTAATAAGGTATCGTGTGGATACTTCCAACCTAACCACATCATGCAGACCAACACTTTCACATATTTGAACTGAATTACTTGAATCTGCTGTTGAAAAATTAAACCTAAAATTTTTTTTAGTTGTTTTAGTATTCATAAAATAATTAATAATACTTTATCTAAAATAGACATATTGTTTAAGGTATTTTGTATTTAATTAATATATTTAATTATATTTAAATACATTTTAAGATAAGTGGTAAATTAATAAGTACAGGTATAAATATAATCAACTTTTAGCCTTACCTTGGGCCTATTTCAATAACGATTTGATCATCTTCAACAAACTTATAAACAGATTCGTTCTTTAAGGCATGCGGCTGTAAAGGGGAGCTAAGAAGCCACTGGAGAATTTTTATTTGGTTTATATTAAGATAGTCACAGCCTTCTGCAAGTTCTACATGATAGCAAGTTTCTGTTGATAAATTTAAAACATCAGCATCAACGTGCTTTAATTTTTCTAAAATTTCTTTAGTTTTATGCGCACTAAACGCCTCACATGTAAAAAATCGTATTATACACATTTTCAACACACAACCAGTTTTAAGCGAGATTCCAATACGACTAAACAGTAAACTAAAGTTCTTGTTCTATCACTTCTACTTAACTAGGTACTTCGTATTCTTTCTTATCTGTAAATTCAAACTTTGAATGATAAATTTGATAAGCGTTTAGCGTATCCGCTCTCGAGAAGTTTGAATATGGCATTGACAAGTGACAATTTACAATTGACATTTATTTAGGGGACATTGCCAGGCATTTTTTTATATTTTCAAACTATGTTATCATTATTAATAGTTATAAATAATTTTATAGGAGGCTATTTCTATATAATATGTATCTATATCATACTTTGTTTGTTATTCCAAATCCTGTTGCTAGTTTTTCACATCAAAAAATCAAAATCAACACCAGGATATAATATATTTCTCTGGCAAATCAGTTTTTCTTCTGTATACAACTTACAACAATTAAAGGATTTTATAATAATTTGTTCCTATTCATTCAAGACGTACATTGTACATACTGCATACATATGTCTTACCTTGTAAGGTTAAGGGGTACGGACTTACATAGATTTTATTAAATCAGTTGACCTTAAAAATTAGTACCAATTTTGGGCTTTGGCCACATTACATGGCGATTGGCGACTGGCGAGTGGCGACTAGCGAGGAGTGAGGAGTGAGGACATTAGACGTGCGACGTGCGTCAAATCATCAAATGTCAAATAAATTTTCAGTTACCTCCTACCGGCAACTTGGAAGAAATTAAAAAATAAATGCGTTTTTGGCATATGTATTAAGTTTTACTTTTATCATTTTATGTCGTCGTTGACTCGTAGTTCGTAGTAAAAACGACATGATTTTTTAATTTTGTTAAATGTGCTAAATTAAAATGAAGAATCAGCTTGATTAACGATGAAGAAATATAACCTACAATTTTATAACGAGTCTATTTAAGAAAACGTGCGCTATAGACTACTGGTTTACTTTAGTTGTGATGATATAGCACACACAGAGTACCTAGTACTAATTACTTATCTACTTTAGTACTACAGGTTACAGCGGGCGACGTTTGTACTTTGTGATACTTGACGTTCCAGTAAAATTGGAAGTTGCTGTTTTCATCAGAAGCGGCCATCTTGTGTTTTATTCAATATGGCGGTTAGTGCAGAATTCACATTCTGATTGAGATTTGTTATAAATTTGATTTCTATTAAAATGTATAGTAAAATAGTGATTAATTTAATATAATGGACGTGGGAAGTTCCATGGTTAACTCTTAATATATAAAAATTCTTTTGAGGCGTATTTCATTGATTGCTTGCAAACACTCGGCCGCCGATAAAAAGTGGCTTATAATTTTATTGATTTTTGATATTTCTTCTGTTTCCGTAATAACTCATCTAAAATGATGATGTATACGGTAAGGGATGTTATTTAAAACTTATTTACATTGTTAATATCCGATACATTATTTTTGTCGATATGTACTTAAAACTTAACCTCAATAAGTATAATTTGTAGGAAAGTAATGGTGTTTATTACGAAATATTTATGACAATTTAAATTCTTGCTTTATAGGGAACTAGTACTGAGCAGGACACTCGGTTTAGTGATAAGGAGAAGAAGCTGATGAAGCAAATGAAGTTTGGTGATTGTCTAACACAACAGGTTAGTTCGTTATCTTGTATTAATCCCACGTTAAATTCTATATAAGTAATTAAGATCAAGTGTTATGAGCATAAACTTTGTAGATATCAGCAGATTAATTTATCGTAAAATCAGTATAATGACCTAGACCTTATAGTCTAAGCAAAAATACACAAATAATCATGGTCATTTAATTTCTAAATTTGTAAACCAACACCTTTTGTACACATACAAATAAAATGTATGTGTTAAGGAATCCTTACTAATGATCAATGAAAAGAAGTTTTTAGACTGAAAATGTTATTAATGCATAGCTCCGATGTTAAAACCAATTATTAAAAAAATCAATGTTCGTCCCACACTTAAAAAAGATATAAATGAAGAAAGCACTAAGCAAAGAAAATTATATATAAATTAATAAATCAATTATCTTAACATATAAAATGTAAAGAGCCTAAAATGTGTTGAATTATCACATTTTACTTTTATTTGTCTGATTCTGAGAAAGAGTAAGCTATTTTTGAGCTCTAGGATAGTTTTGTATACAAAACTGCAAGGACAACAAAAGCAAAGTATTGCCATTTAAATTTAAATTACTTTGTAGGTGGATATGTCCAAGGTGAAGCTGGATGTCTTGAAGCCATGGATAACGCAGAAGATCACTGAAATACTCAAGATGGAAGATGATGTCGTCATTGATTATGTCAACAACCAATTAGAGGAAAAGGTGGCTTATATATTTATTATTTAAATTTTATTTCTACAAGTGATGTAATCATTGCAGTTTCTTTATACATTAGTTGGAAGTTTTTATTGGTTACTACCAGTTGTATACTAAAGAAACTGCAATTGAAGTGTTCCAAATGTATATTGATTGCGTATGGCTATTTTTATGGTCGCCGGTTAGCGCGCCGCCGCCAGCCAGCCGCAGTCGCCGCCCGCTGTCGCCGCGCGCCACTACGTCCTTGCGGAGGCCATTAGCATTTCCAATCGGTATTTACGGGGAAATTTAGTATTTAATGCTAACTCTATCATATATCCGATAATGTTCGCCTCACAAGGATCAGCTAAGTTACAGAACATCTCTATCAAGGCGTTCAGAGAATGATATGACTCGCGGTACGGAAGTATCCCCGTTAGGCTTTGCGGTCAGCATAATGTTGTTGTGTTCGCAAAACCCTTACAGATGCGAAGAATGAAGAATGAAGTGTGAAAGGGCTCGGCGGGCATCGATGCAGTACTGCGTCCGGTTGCAGAGCATCATTCGCAGCATCATCATTCGAGTTCACCTTGCGGCGTCGCGCTGCCGACGCTTCACTTCAGCAAGCAACATCAAACACCTACGACAATGTTCTTAATGTATAATATGGTACACGCTTCCCTACCCGAGTCATTTCGTCCGTGTATTTGTTCTTGAGCTGTATTCAAAGTGAACTCTGATCGCCTTTCTGAAAACCCAGAAAACAATGAACCAAGATTGAAATACCTAAATCGTAAAAGAGGCTATAAAGGGCAATATTAGGAATGTGAAAATGGCTGGGTGTGTGGATTATTAACTTTGTGTTTTTTCTTTCCCGATTCGCCTCCTCACCCCAGTTTCCTTGCCCCAAGAAGATGCAGATCAACTTGACTGGATTTCTCAATGGCAAGAACGCGCGCTTATTCATGGGGGAGCTATGGGAACTGCTGCTGAGTGCCCAGGCCAGTGAAAATGGTATTCCTGAGTCATTCACGCAACAGAAGAAAGAAGAGATTAAGAAAAGAATGGTCAGTACATGGTATTATAGTAAAACATAAATAATTTATAAATAAAATATTTATTGTAACCTAAAGTGTCCCTTAGTATTAATTTTGCTACTAATATTGTACTTCTTTATAAAATAACTCATTGTTTCATTTTAACAGGAAGAGCAGCAGAAGGACAAGGAGAAGGAAAGAGATAGACGCCGTTCTCGGTCTCGGTCAAGGTCGCGTCGTTCTCGCGACCGTCGCCGCTCTAGATCACGATCACGAGATCGCTCCGGTGACAGGAAGTGAGTATAAATAACTTTAAACAACAATTTATGACTTATTAACCCTTGTTGTTTAAATGGACCTTGATAAAAATTTACATGGTGACTATAAAAAAAGAAACTAACATCCATGCCAAATGAGCATATAATGTCCTGTAAAAAGTAAACAAGTATGCTAAATTTTTTATTGAGGCATATAACGAGGTTTCATCAATTTAGGATTTTTATAGTTAAATTTTGTAGCTAGATTAATGATTTTAATTTTTAACAAGGTATCGCAGCGGCGGCAGTCCACGTAGGAGCCGTCGAAGATCCCGCGACAGAAGCCAACCGAAGCAAACGCATGTTGATGATATTAAACTACCAGAACCTAAAGGTATTCTTCTTTTTAGCATACAATACAAAACATTTTCAAATTAAATTTGATTTTCCTTTGTATATCGCTATAAACAATGAAATAAATTTAATAATAATGATATTTTACCTCATTAACTTTTATTTTACCTCATAAAATTTTACACTGCAAATGTATTAGCATAAATTTAACGGTATATAATTATTTGAAAATTAGAAAACGGGAAATCTCCGGAGAAAAAAGAAGATGTTCCCGAAAATGAAGAGAATCATGTAGAGGAGAACAACCACGATGAGTCTGTCAAACAAGAACCACAGGAAGAACTTCAAGATGGGGAAGAGAAAAAAGAACCAGCTAAATCAAGATCGGCCTCACCTGCACCGTATGTACTTTTTGTTGTGCAAAATTGATCCAAATTCAAGGAAAATCTCAAACGCTGGCACTACACTTACAGTTGTAATTTTACTTAATTTTATTTTTTATTTATTTTATTTCAAAAAATGGCCCGCCGGTATATATTAACAGGGTCACTGATCGGAAAAAAGTTTTTTAACACTATTTTGAAAAGAAAAAATAGTTTTAGTAGTTTTAGTTGATAACAGTTTAAACATTTATAGATCTGTTGGTGATAAGGACAATGAAGTAAAGCCAGCTGAGAAGAAACAAAGATCATCCAGTGATCGGCGATCATCATCGGCTTCCTCGCGTAAGTTTTGATTCTATGTAAAAGCGTTTTATAAAAACGGTTCTGAAATTTAGACTCAAGAGTTATGTAACCCGTGGGCATATGGAAAAAATATATTAAAGATCATTATAGAAGTCAAATTAACTAAAATTTCATATTTTTGGGGTTCAATCTCTATTCAGACAGAACAGCCTTTTATATTAAAAAAAGTGTATTTTTGTTGAGCTAAAACTCTAAAATTGGAATCGATTTTTTTTTAAATATATACAGAACATATCCCCCGTAACTAAGACGCGTATTAGTGTGACACTGTCCTCAGTGTTATTTTTATAATACCATACAATTATTACTAATACTTCTTACTACCATACAATTATTAATACTCTTTATTTTCGTCATAAAAGGCGTAATTTAATCATATTTGAAATTTTATGTAGGCGGAAGCATTAAAAAGACTTCATCGCATAAGAAGCGCCACTACCGATCCAACAGAGATTCATCAACTAGCGTCAGTCCTCGTCGGAGCTCACGAAGAGAAAGGTATAGTTAATGTTAATCAATCTAGTCATAATATATTTAATAACTTAAAAAGTTTGATCATAGATATATGCTTTATGCAAAACCCAGACAGAATTGAGAATTATTACCTACCTCATAGTTAAAAATGTTTCCTCAAAAAGTTTCACATGTTCTATATGTTCTGTAAATTTTATAGAAGTAAGTCACGTCATCGCAGCAGCCGGAGGAGATCAATCGAGCGGCGCGAGCGGGATCGCGAACGCGAAAGAGAACGAGAGAGGGAGAGAGAAAGAGAACGCCGGCGCCGAGAGCGGGAGAGAAGAGAGAGGTTTGTCTAGTCCTAATTATATTATTGTACAAAGCGCCAGGAGTAATTCTAATTTAAAAAGTCCTCACAATCTACTACTTCTACATAATAATAATTCAGCCAATAAAGAATAGGGACTTTATGGTGCGCGGTGTTTTGATAATGGACACATTTGACATCTAGCGTATTAAAATGCACCTGCACCCTATTATAGCACGTTAAAATGTTTATAGTAAACAGAATGATTTTTTCAGAAGGGCGATGTTCAGAACTTCGAATATTGATAAACAATTAAGATTCGTGATTTGTTTAATGGAAAGAAATATTATTATCATTTAATTTTACGTAAATAATAATACTACAGAAATCGAACCCATGCTTTTTCGTTCATGTGAACAAGTATCCATTAGTAACACTTGAATGGTGTAATAATACATAGAAAAATATACCGCCCACCGCCCTTGTGAAAAATCACCTGTATACAAATACAACACTTAAACATGTGAATTGTATTCATATTTAAATTTAGTTTACATACAAACCCACAAAATTCTTTCCCTATTTTTGTGTATCCTTTTTTAATTTTATTATATTATTATGCAAAAAAAAAGTAGATATGTTAAAATGAAACGGATTTAGGTCACGCGAACGTCGACGATCGCTTGAAAGACGTAGAAGGTCCCGTTCACGCTCTCGACGACGTTCTAGAGACAGGTAATATTTATTTTCTTTTATTTTGCCTCACAATCCTTTTTGTTTTATATTATTTTGAATCTTTGTAACCAACAATACTTGTACAGTACATGTAATGTATTTGATAATACATGTATATGTCACCGGAAAATAAGAACCGCCAATTTATAAGAAATCCTTCGTAGGATTCTAAACGAGAGATAATTGTATTATTCTACGACCACATTTTCGCAAATTCATCAATTTGCGACGTCTCGTGGTAAATTTATCAACTTACGATATCCATTCGTAAGGTTCTAAATGGTTCGACAAATCACAGAAGAGCTTTTAATTTTACGTATTTTTAAAATACGGCAAATAATACACTGCTCGCTGATTGGTTGATGTTGACAGTTATTCAACCAATCAGAGTGCACATGGCGTTTGGTTATAGCTTACTTATTATTTTACGCGTAAGTTCGGTAAGTTTATAAATTTTCAAAAATGTAGACTTTATAAAATAATACAATTTGTCTCTCGTTTAGAATCCTATGAAGGTTTATAAATTTCCTAGGACATTTATAAATTTGCTGTTCTTGTTATCTTCCAGTGACATACATACGAGAATAACATTAAATTCCTACATATTTTTAGCCCAATCATCATTATCGTCATCTAACTTTAGTTTAACATCCTTACACTCTCCATTATTATTAATTAATCGGTATATTAGCGTTAACTCTATCACAAGAAATTATATCATTCTGTTTAACCACGTGATATGTAATCATAGTAAATACTTAATTATAATCAGTACTTCTTATTTATTAGTTAGTAGGGTAAAGTGTGTATTTTCGTATTTATTACATAAGCATTTAATAGGATAGCTGCCATGCGACAAAGGAAATTGTCTCTAACCTTAGAAGTAGTCAATTATACTAGCAGTCTATTATAATGGTGTGTTTCGACTAGGTCTCGTGACCGTCGTCGTTCGCGGTCTCGCCGGCGCTCGCGCTCGCTGCGCCGCTCGGGACGCCGCTCGCGCGACCGCCGCTCCAGGGACAGGAGGTCCAGAGACCGACGCTCTAGAGATCGCTCCAGGTACATTCGACTACTAAACTTTGTTAACGTGTTCGAACATTACAAATAGACTCAAATACTTCAGTGGTTGAAATGCTGTTGCGGGGAATTTGAAAATTGCTAATAATATGATTATAGTGTTTAGATGATTTAGCCCTTAGTGTTGTTAGTATTTTTAAATTATATTTTTAATAACCTTTCATTGTAATGTGTAACTATAAAACACAATGTTGCAGGGATAGAAGATCTCGTGATCGCACAAAGGACAGACGGTCAAGGGACAGAAAGTCGCGTGATAGAAGATCTAGCGACTTGATTAAGGAACGACTAGAAAAATCTGTCTCTATACCACGAAAAGGTAAGCAAAATATAATTTAGTTTGAGGCGTTTTAATTGGAAAGATGTATGATGTATCTAACCTTTTTATTGCTTTTGCAGAAAACCTTGACAAACTACGTCCAAAGTCGTTAGAGCGCGTGTCGTTGCCTCCGGAGGAACCTAAAGTTCAAGTATCTAGTTCAAGTCGAGAATCTTCCGTCGCTAATGACAAATCCGCTTTACAAGAAGAAACTATACCAAAATCTGCTAACACATCAGATGAAGATGACTTCATTCCGATACCATTAGTACGAGAATACTCTAGAAGCTTAAGCCGTACCCCATCGCCATTCGTAAGGCGGCAGAGAACATCTAAGAAGTCCGACCGGTCAGGAGATGAAGCATCAGATAAAGAACAAGTTGAAGAGGAAACAAAGGTCGAGGAAGTGAAGAAAACAAAACGCAAACAAAAACAATCCGAGTCTGAAAGTGAAAGTAGCGAAGAGGTGACCAAGTCGAAAAGTAAGGGTAAACTCAAACGCAAGGAAAAAGTTACTTCGAAGAGGTCAAAAAAAGCTAAAAAAGAAAGTTCTTCAAGCGATAGCGACTCTGATGATTCTTCTTCGAGTGACTCTGAAGAAGACAGGAAAAAGAAGAGCAGGAAGAATTCAAAGAAAAAGTTGGCTAAGAAGTCGCGCAAGAAGAGAGCACGTTCTTCAAGTTCCGATTCAAGTTCGGAGGAAGAGGTCAAACATAAAAGCTCTAAATCGAAACAAAAGAACATTCCAGAAGAGTCTGACAGCGACAAAAAAGCAAAAAAACGTAAAGAGATAAGTGTGGAGCGGTCAAAATCTGAAAAAGTAGATATTAAACAGAATAAGCCTAAGAAAATTGAAAACTCAGAGGACTCAAATGATGACAGCTCTGAAAGTGATGAAAAATCAACAAAAAAGAAGGCCAAGCACGAGTCTTCCTCAGAAAAAGAAATAAGGCGCAAGAAAGCTGAGACTACTAAGGCCATCTCTCCTGAGGTTTCTAAATCTCGTCGTGACGATAAACCTGTAAAGCAGAAGCAGAATGAGGAAGTAAAATCCAAATCACGCGACGAGGTTGAGAAAAAGGGCAAAAAGCGTGAAAAAGAAGAATCATCCTCCGATAGTGATCAGGTATCTAAGAAAAAGGCTAGAAAGAAGGTTTCCGAATCAGATTCTGATTCTGAAAGTGATGAGCCTAAAAAATCTAAGCGGGCTAAAAAACACAAGAAGCATTCAAAGAAACACAAGAAACATAAGAAGCATAAGAAAACATCTAAAAAGAAGGATGATTCATCCGAAAGTGAAGAAGCAGAGGAGGAAGATGAAGCAAAGGTGAACAATGAGGATTTGGAAAAAAAACTTCGAGAAAGGGCTCTCAAATCCATGAAGAAGCAAACTAGTGCTTCTGGTTCTGATTAAGTCTTGTTCGAACCTTTATCTTTTTAGTATCTTAAAAACCTATTTGTATGTTGCATACAAACTATCTTTGAACTTTAGTAATGGTTTTTTAATCTAGTTCATAAGAAATGGACGAAATGAAATAACCTTTAATGTTTGTATCCACCCCACAAGTGTAGAAGTAATGTTAAAACTTACACTGTAGGTATACATAGAAATAATGTGTAATTCTAAGATTGACTATTTCTTCGTTAGTAATAAAGTTTGCAAAATAATAAATCTTGCTGTTATTTATATACCTCTCAGCTATTTCTAATGTTTTTTGGTTTAAAGATCTTTATTTTACCGATTTCAAATAAACTCATGATAGTGACATAGTTAATCTTATATAAGAAACAATAAAATACACTAAAAGAAAAAAGTTTTTAACAGAAGACAAACTTTATTTACAATATTTCTTTGGTGTTTATTTAATCATATAGGTACATTGTTTTCTCTTTGCACCTTTAAAGTTTAATGTGAACTTTTCATTAAGTTATAGACTTGTTGGGCACAAAAGTTACATTTTGTTTAGGATATATTATGTGTAATGCACTTGTTATATCCTATTTAAACAGACTAAAATATGTATGAAATTCTGAGCACAGCGCTTCATCTTCTAGTGTAGCCTCTGTAGCCAGTTACTAAATTAGGAGTGATGCCATTGTTGTAGATACTACCATAGCCAATTTTTTTGTTGTAGTAACCGTATCCCAAGTGATTTGCTCCTTGATAGTATGGATTGTTGTAACCGTAGTAGGAATTTAAACCGCCATTACCACCAAACCCTCCATAACCACCATATCCGCCATTATAGTTTTGAATTCCATCATTATGGACTGGTTTTTGATAACTGTAGTCTTGTCCAACGTAGTAACCTTTACCAGGGTAATTACCGTCTTTTATAGGATTGGTATAGCCTTCGTCCCTAGGAACATAGTTTTCAATTGTATTCCCAGATACAATATAATCGTAACCACCCGGATACGATCCAGCCCAATCATAATATTGACGCGAATCTGTAATAGTAAAAGTGACAACAATTTTAAATTTTTATTGGCTTTATCGTAGGAATTGGTTATGTGGGAGATTTTATGTATTTTTATTAATACATGTAAGCAAAAAAGTTAGTTAAATAAATAGGTCGATATTTTCTTTTGAAATGATGAATACTTACAAGAGCTCGCAGAAGTTTTTAAATCACTATCCTGTATGGACTTCTTTGTTACGGCTAAAGCAGAACTTCGGGAGATATAAAAAATAGCACTTAATATTAATACTTTATATTGTAATAAACTTTGAAACGCCATCTGAAAATATACAATAAAAAAATATGACTAAACGTTTATTAGTTTTTGGCCTCCTGTCTTTTCGTTAATACATCCGTTCGTCTAGAACACACAAAAATATTTTTATTTGATAATATTTTTCACAATAGGATCCAAACCTTTCGTTTGTTTCATTTTTATTTCTTTCATTCTATTGGCTTAACTTTAAATATTTTATACATGATACGCTTAATAAGGAAGTGCCTTCATAAAATAATTAACAGTAAAGTAAATCTTCAATTAACGTTACTAATTACCACGTGAAGGTAAAGCTCAATATTTTACTTGACCCTCGATACAATTATTTACATGGCGGATATTTCTCACGAGTATCGTTTATATATGCAGCGAAGGAGTTGGATTGATGCTGATATGTTTTACACACGGCTGAAGTAATGTATGATGGGTGCATGCTTTTGGATTTGTAATCTTTTGGCTCTTTATGATATATATTTTGAATAAGCATACTTTTAGATGGCCGTCCTTCGCGATACAAAAAAGTTAAGTTTTATTCTTAATATTGAGGAAATGCTCGCAAATGTAGAAACACTAGGCCTTTTCTATATCAATAGTAGGGAATTCTGTGAATATTTAAAGCGTAGACGCTTATACACATTTAAATATAACAGATAGATAGATCTGTTACGGTTATGATTATATTATATCAATCCAAAATGACCAAAAATCATGTTACATAATTAAATATTTATTTTATTCTGTTTTTTAGTAGGTATATATTATTTGTTATAGCGGGAATAGGAATACATAATCTATGAAAACTTAACTGACTCATTATTCATGGGATACAGCCCAGGTGTCGAACGGACGGGCGGACAGAGGTGAGAGGAGTCTAATAATAGGCTCTCTTTTTTTACCTTTGAGGTACGAGAACCTTGGAAGATTATCAAAATTGAGCGAACTTATAAAATTTAAAATCAAAATGTTATTTTTTGTAGATATTTATACACTTTCCATCATCCAGTTTGCCCCCTATGTTATAAAAAAAGAAAAAAAAAACTCGTATACGTTTAAAATCGTAGGATGACAGTATCAATAGTATAACTACTACTAAGTTATTAAATCATTTATATAAATGACCAGGAAACTGGCAAGTAGACATTTGGGTTGGTAGACGTTTCAAGTCAAAGTTTAAATGTTTCTTGTTAAGTTTAAATTATATTTAAATTACTGGACACCGAAACCTAAATTAGTACCATTTTGATAGAAATTGATACGTTAATATAGAAATAGTTTCCGCGAAAAAATTAGAGGTAGATTCGTATTTAACATTTCCATTCGCTATTAATAAATAATTATAATCTTATCAAATAATACTTTACTGGTTACTTTAAATTTATAAAACTTTAAGGAAAAGAATTATTATTTCATTCCATCTTATTTAATTGAATGTTTATAATATTTTTTCTATAATAACTGAAAGATTTAAAAATGAAATCATTATATAATGATTTGATTTTTAAATCTTTCAGTATATTTAGAAATTTGTATATTTAGAAATTATTATTATATTAGAAAAATCCCTGATTGATGTCCAGTAATTTTAATATTGTTATTAAAATCATGACATAAATATGTACTTTTACTATGTATTGCATAATATGTGATTTATGTTTTACTTACGTCTAATGTTAAACTTGAAGCACCGCTCGTTACAACTACGGATGCACTTAAGGCGTACAAGTATATTGTTTCTGACTTTTATATACGTGGGAGTTTTCTTGAACAAATGAGTATAGTGACTGAGGCTGTAATGAGTCTGTTAGTAGGCAAATAGTCCTTCTATAGTAAAGCCATGACGCAGACCAATTTTAGCATACAACAATGTGTCGTTCAACACATAAACCTTAGGTCTGTATAGGCACTTAAGGTCAACGGACAGCCTTATTAGACTGTTTTATTGTTCTATGATTCTTACCAACATGAAGGGCGAGATTAAATGTTGTGAATTATCTATAAAATGTAGAGTACACAATATACAATTTATAGTATGGTCTATTGATTAATCTCCAATCCATTACGAAAACGTGTCAAAAACTTACCAAAAACTAATTTAATGTGTACATATTAATTATATTACATTTATTCAATTATTTAATTATATTAATTTAATAATAGCTTTTTATTTTGAACGAATTTAAATTATTTTGAGTAGAATAGTTTTAGAACATATTGTACATGTATAAGTAACTATAGAAGAGCCAATTAATTGTCAAGGAAATTATTAGTGTTGCGTGTTATTTTCTTACGCTTCGTTGCGTAGACATATAAGGACAAGGTAAAATGACAATATTTAGCCATCAACTAAATTTTTGAAGATAAACTAACGGTTTATTGAATAAAGGTATTAGGTGCCTAATAAAAGTTTTATAAAATGTTTACATTTTAAATAATTATCTAATTAAAATAAACTAGGAGAAAAATGACAATCGTTTTAGATCGCAGTTTATGTCTACTATTTTGTAGCAACTATTTTGTTTGTATTTAATGAAGTCACGATTGTCTGTCATAGCTTGCCTTTGATATATTATATTTGATATTGATTCTAACCTAATAAAAAAATGTGGTTTTCGAAAAAACTACTTAAAGTTAAAGGGATGATTTCATAAAATGAATAATAATAACCCGTTTATTATAATTATTAAGTTTATTCAAAATTACATGTAGGTATACAAATTTAATATCTTGCAACAATATATTTTATAAACATTGTAACTCTTCTTAGTTGAGTAAAATCTATAAATGTACATTTGTATATTTCTCTTATTTGTATTACCTAAACAACATTTTTTATCGTTATACAGATGAACTTTGAATTACTATTATTTCTTAATAAATGTAACGTAACGTTAGATATTACTCAACATTGGAATTTCGAAACCGTCCAAGTCTTATTCGGCCAGTCCCAAAATTCGTATCTCTCCCTTAATTACTTTACAGTTATTAATTTAATTTAAACTTTCGTTTTTTTATCTTCTTTCGCGTTGTCGAGAAGTCGAGCGTGAACGGCAATTCGGCGAAGACTTTTCTTAGGAACTTGAATTTCATTCTTTAACAAACTTTCAAGCTCTGGTAGGGATCTTATTTCTTTAAGATCGGTTAAATTGACGCTACGACCCGCTCCGAGTCTGCCAAAGTACCTGTATATATCTCTGTTGGCTTGACATTGGCCACAGTTGTACGATACTGGTACTGCATTTGGAAAGTTTTGTTGCGCAGTTTGCATGCCTGTGGCATTTCCGGGACAACTAGGGACGAATACTACAGGCAAAAAACCAATAATCCCATAGGGTGAATAATATTGGTTCTGATAGTTTTGTTGACCTTGGTTAACAGCATTGTTATTGCTATTATTTCCTGGGTTTAAAAGGTAGCATGGACATGAGCCCGGATAGGGTACGATAGGCAAGGGATATGGTATAACATAGATGGGGAAAGGTGGCATTTGTCCACCTGGCGGATAGACTGGTGGTTGAACGCCTGTTCCCGTAGGTTGTCCCAGTGAATCTCCTGTAAAAATGATGTTTGTAATTAAATTTTGAGATAAGTTTTTACGTAGAACAATAAAATTAACTATACTTTAAAAAGGATATTGAATAAGGAACTAATTCAATAAAACAATTTCAGATGGAACATTCTTTGAGTGAGCTAATTAATTCATCGGTATTACTATTTCATTTTAAATATTCAGGCTCACCTGGCTCTCCGGGTTGTCCTGGATATCCTGGTTGACCGGGTTGTCCTGGATGTCCTGGTTGACCAGGCTGACCTGGCTGTCCGGGTTGTCCTGGGTATCCTGGCTTGCCGGGTTGGCCAGGTTGACCGGGCTGTCCTGGCTGGCCGGGTTGTCCTGGGTATCCTGGTTGGCCGGGTTGTCCCTGTTGATTAGGACCGCCTTGTTGACCGGGCTGTCCGGGTTGTCCTGGGTATCCTGGTTGACCGGGTTGTCCTGGATGTCCTGGTTGACCAGGCTGACCTGGCTGTCCGGGTTGTCCTGGGTATCCTGGTTGACCGGGCTGTCCTGGCTTGCCGGGTTGGCCAGGTTGACCGGGCTGTCCTGGCTGGCCAGGTTGTCCTGGGTATCCTGGTTGGCCGGGTTGTCCCTGTTGATTAGGACCGCCTTGTTGACCGGGCTGTCCGGGTTGTCCTGGGTATCCTGGTTGACCAGGCTGACCTGGCTGTCCGGGTTGTCCTGGGTATCCTGGCTTGCCGGGTTGGCCAGGTTGACCGGGCTGTCCTGGCTGGCCAGGTTGTCCTGGTTGCTGATCGGCTCCATCTGGACCTGTATAAAAGAGAAGTTTCAAATTGTGGACCATGTTGAATATTCCATGAACATCTTAAATAAAAGTATTTATCTATTATTTTACTTTGATGTGCAACAATAAATGTTAACTTTCGGTTTACCTCCTATACCCGGTCCACTTGGGCCACCTGGTCCTCCGGGTCCACCAGGACCTCCTGGGCCTCCTGGGCCGCCTGGTGACCCAGGGCTTCCGGCCTGTCCACCTACACAAATAAAAAATTATTAATATCACATCACGTATACATTAAAATATTGACTACTTCAATGTTCAAGATTATTGGAATAATTGTTAACCACATTAATTAATTATTATTCAAATAATCTTTTTGCAGAAATAAAATAGATTCATTAGTTTAATCTTCGAAGTTACTATTATCTTCGGAATCCTAAAAATTCATGTCTGTTCGGCAAATCTAAGCATATTTTTGTAATCAGACATTATTATAATCTTTTTAATAATATATATAAATTACGTGTCACGTTGTTTGTCTGCGATTGACTCCTAAACTACTGAACCGATTTTTAATTAAATTTGTACATCGTGTGCAGATATAAGCTATCCTATCTTTTAAGTTGGATTTTGATCCACATTACAACTCAATTTATTACATGCATAATATATCCGAGCAAAGCCGGGGCGGATCGCTAGTATGATTATTTAAACAAGTTTAGCAAAATCTTTTTTTTATCAGAACATACAATTAAAAGTATAACAACTTTTAATTTAGATTACATACATAATATATAGTGTGTTCAGAAACTAGTGTCCGGTCTATAAACCTGATAATATATTTTGTCAGTGGGTCCTTATTTTATTATTTTTCTGAATAAATACATTAAACAGACACACATTCACGTGCTTTGTCCATGTCTTTGAGGTGCGATGGAGAGAGAGAGATTTATGAATCAGCTGATAGCGAACGTAGGGATTTATGAACTGTTAGAATTTGAGAATTTCTTTGAATTTGTGTCAATTTTGCACTAAAGACATACTGTTTATAAATAAAGTTCGATATAAACTTCACTGTTATTACTATACAGTATTATCTTTCTAAGAACGTATACGAATAAAATAAAATCAATATGTTAAAAAACGTTTTTAGAAATATATTATTGTATAGTAATACACCTCGGACATAAGTTTCTTTACACTCTATTAATCTTTAATTTACAAATTCAAATGGCACAAATACAAATCAAATTTAAGCACGGCTCAAGTCTTTTGTCAAGTATTTTGACAGATTGGTATTACGAACACACATCGGACTGCTTTGAGTTGTACTTAAATTTGAAAAACGTTTCAGTATTCCGACATAAATCCATTAATGTTTCAGCTTCTCAACTGACTTTACAGTGAAATAAACAAACTTTCATACATACGAGTAAATACCACACACCAAAATGATATGAAACCTAAGTTTTCACTACTTCATGTAGTAGCTTGTTCAAGTTACCTTGACCAGGGTAGTAGCCGCCATTGCCAGGGCCACTAGGGCCACTAGGACCTCCAGGGCCACCTGGGCCGCCGGGTCCACCAGGTCCACCTGGAGAGCCGGGAGATCCTGGGGAGCCGGGTCTACCTGGTTGATCAGGGTAGTATCCACCTAGAACGTTATAATAACTTTAAAACGTTTATTTAATAATATTAATAAAATATTTCAATAAGACATTTTTACCCGATGAGCTGAAGAAATAATAAAAGAGTTATAGATTTCTAATGTGTAGTCCAGTGTTTGTTTAAAATTTACTTGAATTACCTTGACCTGGGTAGTAGCTGCCGGTGCCAGGCCCACTAGGACCTCCAGGGCCGCTTGGACCTCCTGGGCCGCCTGGGCCACCGGGTCCACCAGGTCCACCTGGAGAGCCAGGAGATCCTGGTGATCCGGGTCTACCTGGTTGACCTGGATAATAGCCACCTGATTGCAAAATAATAAAACATATTTTTAAGTTATACAATAATATCGTTAACTTCTGTCTTGTTTGTATTATCATAAAATTAATTTGTCTGTAGTTATTAAATGTTTTGAATGTCTTGGGACTAAAAAAATTGTTAAAATAACTAATTTAGAATTATAGTAAGTTTATTTTGCCGATCAGTGTTTCTTATATCTGAGTCTACGTCTGAGTAAAATGGTGTTGGTAAATCGTTGTTGTTGAAATCTGTTTGGTTCATTTCGGTAGAAGAAACTTAAAAAATAATAAGTAAAAATGAAAATAATAAGGTATTTAAGGTTAAATATAGATTATTTTATGAGTTTGTGTTTAAAATTACCTTGTCCGTCTGGGTAGTAGTTGCCATTACCAGGAGCGTTAGGGCCATTGGGGCCATTAGGGCCGCTGGGACCTCCAGGGCCACCTGGGCCGCCGGGACCGCCGGGCCCGCCTGGAGAGCCAGGTGAACCTGATGAGCCGGGTCTACCTGGTGATCCTGGATAGTAGCCACCTTTTGTGGAAAAATAAAATAATTTTATAAACAGAATGAGGTATAAAATTAAATTGCATTGGCAAAAAGTATGTTGCCTGTTATGTTATCTATATCTATATGAACTACTTAAAATAAATATGACTCATGTAAAGAGTCTTTGGACTTATAAATAACTCTGTTATTACCTTGACCGCCTGGGTTGTAGCTGCCGCCGCCGCTTGGGCCGCTCGGCCCTCCAGGGCCACCGGGGCCACCGGGGCCACCGGGACCACCTGGAGAGCCGGGAGATCCTGGTGAGCCGGGTCTACCTGGTTGTCCTGGATAATAGCCGCCTATAGCAGAAAATTGAAAAATATATTTTTCATCTTGTTCATATTCGACTTGGTAGCCCTTGCTGGCCAAAGAACCCAAAATTTTCATACCATTCTTATTTCATTTGTTTTACCGTATCACGAATATAATTTTGAGTATAATTAGGTTTAGAATTAGTAAGGAATGAAATACAATTTAATATAAAACCATTTTTAAATAATTAATAGAAATAAATGTTAAGAAAATGAAATAAGTACGGTCTCTCGAAGTAATATTTTTTAACAATTACCTTGACTGCCTGGGCCACTAGGACCGCTGGGGCTGCTGGGTCCGCCAGGACCACTTGGTCCTCCAGAACCGCCTGGTCCGCCAGGTCCACCTGATGAGCCTGGGCTACCAGGGGATCCTGATGATCCGGGTTTGCCGGGATAGTAGCCGCCTATAAATAATATGGTTAATCCACATATTTTATTTTATAACAATTAGTTATTTTAACACTTATTATTTTTAGTAATGTTATGTTAAAAAGTAAATGATACAAAGTTACGGCTGAATGTGGCTTTACAGCTCAACTGAGATATTGTTATAATACACTAAATAGCTATATACCTTGACCTCCGGGATAGTAACTGCCACCTCCTGTAGGGCCTTCGGGACCTCCTGGACCTCCTGGACCTCCTGGGCCACCTGGCCCACCGGGGCTTCCTGGGGAGCCTGGATAGTATCCACCGCCTTAAAAGATAATTGTACGACCTATTTTATACATTCCTCCCCTGTTACAGACATTTGCTTAATGATTAGAACCCTGACTTGCAACTCTATGGCAATTAATTGCTCAGTGACTAGAATAATAAAAATTTGCATAAATAGTGATATGTATTTACAATATAGAAAGCTGCACCGTTAAAGAATATTTATGGCAATTATAGAATATGTATTGTATCCCCAGGAATTGTTCATACCTTGTCCTCCGTTGGGCCCACTCGGACCTGATGGTCCACTAGGACCTCCAGGCCCGCCTGGACCTCCTGGGGATCCTGGTGTTCCTGGTGTTCCTGATGTGCCTGGTGTTCCTGGTGTACCTGATGTGCCTGGTGTTCCTGGGGACCCTGGAGATCCCGATGTACCGGGATAATAACCACCTCCTGTTTCATTATAATTATGTAATTTATTATTTTTGTTTAATTACTAAAACTTTGTAGAGTAAAGGTGGGCAGACTTTAAATTGTTGATGTTATCATGCGATCATGTTAATGAGATAAATTATATAAGAAATAAAAAAAAATATTGTTATAAAACTGTAAATCTGGAATGGCGGCGATTAAGTAACCAAATCTATTATCGGAGACAGATGCCGGAATACTGAAATGCAACTTAAATTTAAGTACAATTTAAACCGGTCCGATTTGACAGATCGCCATACAATTATGTCAAAATTACGAGTCTTAAGACGTGCTTAAATTTAATTTGCGTATGAGTATTTGGCCGGAGTCTTATCGGAGTGGTTGTGATTGCGTTAAGAAGTTATCTTTCCTACATGTAATATAATTATGAGCTGTGATGAAAATGTACCTGGATAATAACTGCCACCGCCTGTAGGTCCACCTGGTCCAGAGGGTCCATTAGGTCCTCCGGGGCCGTTGGGGCCACCGGGACCACTTGGCCCACCTGGGCCATTCGGTCCTCCAGGTCCACTTGGGCCACCTGGTCCATAGGGTCCGTTAGAGCCAGTTGATCCTCCGGGGCCACCCGGACCGCCATTAGGGCCGTTGGGTCCACCACTGCCACCTGAATATTTATTTGAATTTAGAAAAATGGAGTTTTCGCGTGACGCGTCGTTACAACTTTTGATCTAGCAACGCATGATAAGGAACTTCGTTCCAAATATATACGTAAAAATAGATGTATGACTTAATGTGTCTATATAGATTTGCTAAAAGTTATTTACCTCCAGGGTAGACTACTGGTTTAGAGTTGCTGTTTTGTCCGGTGCTATCAGTCGGCGGGCGCGATGGTCGCGGAGGTTTTGTAGGAGGAAGAGGAGGAGGTCTTGGTGGAGTTCCACCGGGCGTTCTTCCGCATCCTTTGGGCAAGTACAACTTTTCCCAGGGAACGATTTGCCCAGGTATTAAAGCCGGGTTGTCTGAACTGTAAAACAAGTTTATTAATTATTATCATTATCATTATCATCATCATTACATAGTATAAAACAAAGTCGGTATCGCTGTCTGTCTGTCCCTATGTATGCTTAGATCTTAAAAACTACGAAACGGATTTTGATGCAGTTTTTTTTAATAGATAGAGTGATTCTTAAGGAAGGTTTATATGCATAATATATTTATTTATTTATTTATCCTTTATTACATATACATTACAAATCACATAAAATAACAAATATCAAAAAGTACACAGGTATATGGCGGCCTTATCACTAGTCAGTGATTTCTAAGATTCTAATATAGTTGAGAAAGACGGATAAATTTAGAGGTTTCTTATGTGATGTCGTAAATATGAACGTTTTTTGGGCTTATGTTGCAAACGCTGGCTAAACCCTACGGGATAGACCAAAATATTGTACAACAGTATTGTCCACCTTAAAAAGTTCTCCAAAAAACTCCGCGCTGGCATTTGTCTATCTCTTAGGGATAACCCACCATAACCATTTTTGTTATTTACGAAGTGATTTTAAACTATACAGCATTAATCCTTATTCAATTAAGTACCTTAAATAAATTGTGTATTTATTATAGATCAATATGCTTTTTAGAGCATGTAATTTAAGTAAATAGTTCCGAAGATATTACAAATTGCAAGGACGTAGTTGTTGCGGCGCCGCGGCCGTACCGACCCGCGGCCGGCCGGTGTAACACACTTATAGCATCTTATCCTTGTAAAAATAATATTGTTTTCCTTATGAAACTTGGGGTAAATGTAGGCGCTTTTCAAGGTTAGGGTTTCTCTTTATGGTGTTGTTAAAGGTTGGTTAAAGCTGATGACTTACTTTTCATCATACACATGATTATCGTCCGGGAACACTTCGACTGGTTTCTCCGGCTCAACAACTCTGTAACCATGACTGTCGGCTACATAGTGGGTGACTCGGAGATAGCCGTCGGGGTCTACGTAACCATAGCAACCGTACGTCACTCCGTCGGGTCCTCTATTTTCGTGGTGGAATTGTCCATTGGGTCCGACGTCGTAACCAAATCCGTACGCACCTGCAATTTGATGCATAAGAATCTTAAAATCACGTTATTGTAATTAACATAAATAGGATACGATAAAGTATTAAGAGAACAAATTAAAATAATGAGATGTTGATTATAGGCCTAGTATTTAAAAACTCAGATACCTAATGAATAGTTGAAATAAAAAAATTTCGTGATTTTTAACGTATTCTATACGTCGCAGAAGGTGTCGTTGTAGTAGTTGTATTGATGCCGAGGTAGTGATTGTTTGCTTCATGATGGCTCTTTCTTAGGTTCTTAATAAGTAAAGCTTCAGAGTATCATAATAACGGCGTATAATGTGTTCAACTATAAATTAATAGCTGTTGCCCGCGACTCCGTCCGCGTTTACTTTCATAAAAAAATTATTCCCCTGGAAACTGGATAAAAAGTATCCTATGTCCTTCACCAGGTTCTAAACTACATCCCCACCAATTTTCAGCCAAATCAGTTGAGCCGTTATCGAGTTATAAGTGAAGTAACTGACACGACTTTCTTTTATTTATATAGATTTAATATCACAAT
>DWAJ01000692.1:0-29122 GCA_018238005.1 Eurema mandarina
GGCGCCCTACACTTCTTTTGCCGATCCGCGGTCTCCACTCGAGGACTCGTCTGCTCCAACGGCCATCGGTCCTCCTAGCAACGTGTCCGGCCCACTGCCACTTCAACGTACTGATTCTGCGAGCTATCCATATTTAAGCATGTATTATACTTATAAACATTCCTCTTAAATCACTCTATCTGATAAAAAAATAGCATGAAAATCGGTTGAATAGTTTTAAAAATATAAGCATACATAGGGACAGCCAGAGGAAAGGGACTTTGTTTTGTAGCATAAATTATAACGTATAATATTAAACTATCAAAATTATAAATAAAAAAAAAACTCTCTTATTGGATATGTCTTTAATCTCAACACTTTAAATTTCCAGTTCAAATAATAACAATGCTTAATGGTAATATAAACGCGTTTCTTGACGGATACACGTTTTACAAGAGGAAAAACGGCAAGAAAATAGATCGGTGGTACTGCACCAACACGCCGAGATGTTCGGCATACATCATGTTGGATAAAGCCCATTGTCTCCAACCTACCAGGAATACGAGCCATAACCATCCTAACAAGAAACTGATTCAGACGGGTGATGGACGGTTCTTACGAATTTAGGAGATGAATGATAATGCCCCGAGTTCTGAATCGCGCTTATATTTATTCGAGACAGGACCTATATATACAAGTTCTTGATACTGAACCATTAGGTCCTAACGGCCGGCAAGGAACTGCGAGAATTGCCGCTTTGGTTCAGAGGAAGGTTACTTTCTTTCCTCCACAACCGTGTGTGCTAATGTACTTTATATATTCAAATGGAACCAAATTTCTTTCGTAGTTGTTGCGTGTTATAACTTAACTTAAAAGGCCACTAGTTATATCCAATATCCATGTTATAAGTCTCGTCAACACATTTTTGCAAGGAGCAGCTAATTCCTAACCAATCGTAAGACTACTAATAAAAATTGGTTCAATTGTTTTAGCGCTATAACCTAACAGATAGATAAACATACAGTAAGTGACCTATTTAATTGTCGGCAGATAGTTATTTAATGAAATCAATACTATGTTGTTAGTTTCTAATATGTCTAGATTGAGTATGTATCCATATATTTTATCGATTAACAGATTTCATAACTAAACTAAAATTGTGGTTTTTAATTCAATGAATAAATGTTAATGTGAATAAGGATGTATTTTGTGGCAAATACCCCGCCTTCATAAAAAATAATTGAGCAATGAGTAAAACTAATCGCTCTGATTTCACGTATTGTATTGAAAATTGGCGTCTATTATCCAGTAACTTAAATGCATTATTATGTTACAGCATTTATGATACATTTGTCGACCGGAAAATCGCAGTTATATTACGCAGGGTATACCTTCTTTCGATTGTACATTACCAAGAAGTATATACGGTGGGGTTGTACCTCCTACCCCAAGTGCAAAGCATCGCTCTGTTGCGACGAACAACTGAAAGTTTTAAAGGCAAACCTGGAACATAACCATTCTCAGGCGATTCTAAGGAAAAATGCCGGTGGATTGTATAATAAAATAAAATTGTTTTGTTTAGATTAAATTTACTGTAAAAATATTAAACATGTAGCCCGATATCGTAGTTTGCTTGATGAAATTTGTTTTCATTTATTTATTCAAAACGAGAATGAAATAAGAATGAATATGCTGTTTAAAGGAAACTGAATAAATATTATTTTTATTAGACAAAGAGTTTTATTTAAATCTTAAATTTACATCCATTTATTGCTGCGTATGAAGGTAGGGTTTTAGAAAATAAGATCGCTATTTTTACAATTTAAAGAAAAATTTTCGACTATATTTTTATCCTATGTTTTTTCTCTTATTCTAGCGATGTTGATCACATTGACAACTGGACGGCTACAGCTAATATACAAAGGGTATTCTTTCTACAAGCGATATGATAGCAGGAAATTCACCAAATGGAATTGCACAATGTGGCCAAAATGCTGTTGTTCCATCACCACGGATGCCAACCTGGTAGTTACGAAAACAACAAAGGAGCATAACCATCAGATGAGGGAACTTCGTATGACTGAAAATGGGACTTATTATAAATTGTGATTTATATAGGATTCAAAAGATCCTAACAAAGCACTTAGATAGATTCCAGGATTCAAGAAGGGCATCTAGAAGATATGCCACACCCTAGACTATGGTCTCCGCTTACCTATATATATTATATTGGTCTTTATAGGTAGTTCAAAATTTCGGTCTTTCTAGTGATAAAATATACCAAAATTCTAAAAAACAAAGTTCTAGACTTATCGGCCACCTAACCTACTTAATATCCTTTTTCAAATATAGAATTAGTTTAAAGAAACACAGAATAGCTATTAAAAACAAAAGCCAAAAAACGAGCTTAACCAAATATAGGTTTAAAGTGTGTTCTGACCATCCTGAAACCTGATTTACCTGATTTTTAGATAATGAGTTGTAAGAGAATAGAGTAATATTAAACGTATAAGAAATGCCTATCTTTATTAACTGTGAGAAACACAGTATCTATTTTAATTTAAAAGATATTATATCACACACCAGTACCGATAAAATGAACTATCGAAACCAGCTTCTATGTGACCATACTTGCAAAAGAATATTATCAGACTAGGGTACGACTCAAAATTGTAATTTATTATTTAAATTTTACTTGTTTTATCTATTTGAGGAAATAAATGTAATATGATATAACTATATGACTTTAAATAGTCTTTCGTTATTTATATGTTGACTAAATACTATTTGGTTAAATCGTTTATCCTTTTTGTTGTACACTGTCTGAAAACAAGGTTTAAAGCCTTATTTCCCGGTATTTTCCAGTGACATTGACACAGTATGGAAACGGGAAGCAGACGTTCTACGAAGGGTACATATTTCAGAGGCAGTTCAGCGCTAAAACCTTTATCCGCTGGTGCTGCACGCAGTACCCCTCGTGTTCTGCAGCCCTGTACACTGACACCAAGCTGGTGGTGATGAAGACCAGCCATCAGCACAACCATCCACTGCTGATAGACTTGTGCTACCAATATTTGAAGGACAAGAAGGTTTGGAAGGATATAGTATCGACTATGTAATTCTTTATGGTCTAGACTATAGAAGTCTATAGAAAAGTGAAAGACAATTATAACATACATATGCTCCCTATACTCCCTATAATATATTTTAGAAGTATACAACGTCTAACAGAAATGTGTGGTAATATTTTTACGTGATGTTCAGATGCTCATAGATAGTCTATATACAAGTCCTCGCATTAAAATAAACATATTTGAGATTTTTTTATTTCATTAATTCATCAATAAAATCGATAATATGAAAATCAAAACAAGTGTTACATCACTTTTCGAATTCTAATGACAGAGACAGCAGTAACTTTTTCAACAAAATGCATTGTCATAGGGTCATGCGGTCATTGACACGTAATAGCTGATAGCTCTAAAGTGATGTCGTAGCGTCGATAAATTTAAATATCGATATGCTAGTCAATAGAAATAAAAAATCAATATCTTGATAATAAATAGTTCGAATGAATTGATTTTTTAATACATTATAATTAAAATTAGGTATTCTTTGCGATCCTTAAATATTACCACGCATTTCTGTTACACATTTTATAGTAAACATAATTCAATATTTGTATGATAATTTCATGGGTGCCATTGTCAGAACATTCCAGTCCGAACAGTTGTATATGTAATATGCTAGCTAAAAAACAATTTCGTAAGTAAAATCCGTGTAAATATCTGAAAGTGTATAAACCTTGATCTAGCAAATTAAGTATCTGTAAAGTAGAAAATTATATAGTAATAAAAAGAACAAAACAATGTTTACATTGGTTTTTATTTACAAGTAAGGACTCGTTAGAAATTTGGTTTATTTTAATTTTCACTTAATATACGTATCTATATAATTAAAGTAATCAATAACAAAAGGTAGAAAAAAAATTAATATACACTATTTAATATCAATTAAAATATTCCGTGTAAATATTCTCATTACAATCTTGAAACTAATACTACACATATTTCAAAGATGTCAAATATTTTTTAATACTAATAATATAAAAAAGTTAAGCTCTTATCCTCTATTAGAACATAAAAGATACAAGGAGGAACAGGAAACTCCCAGAAGTACTAGTAACTGAAGAATAGTTCCAACATTACAAATACATGAAGCCGACTGAATTACTGGAATTAATGAAATCAAGAGTATTAATGATGCTTTAAAACAATTAAAAAAGCACACTAATACCTATCCCGAGATAGAGTCATAACAAGATTGTTAAGTATTTAGTTACGTGTATAAGAAATATGGCTCTTTCATGGGCGCTAAAGCTGCCAGGTTGAAAATAACCACTAACTACAACGTAGTAACGTCGATTCCTTTCCGTTCCGATTCCGTTTTTAATTAGAAAATGCATTGAAATAGGAGGTACCTATCTTTGTTGATTTAAGAAGTTTTTTTTATAGATATACTAGCTTTTACTCGCGGCTTAGCTCGCGTGTAGTTAGAAAATTTTGGAACTTGATGTTTTCCATCTTTTCAACTATCTGTTTGCCAAAAATCATGTCGATTGATTGCTTAGCTACGGCGTGAAGGAAGGACAAACAAGCAAACAAACACACTTTCACATTTATAATATTAGTATGGATAAATTTTGTATATAATGAAATCGGCTTAATATATAGCCTCAAGTACTCAAAAACTAGAAAATTCTCTCTAACGTTGTAACTATCTTAATTTCCAGTGACCTACATAACCACAGTGAAAGGGAAGCGGCTGCTGCTATACAAAGGCTACCACTACATAAAGAACAGTAAGTTCAGATGGAGATGCATCAAGACGCACACCTGCTTTGTAACGTTAGGTTTAGGGCCCAATGAAACTGTTGTGGACATGAAAAACGAGCATAATCACGCGCCAGTGACTTTCTATAAAACGCGAGAAGGTTATGTGCAGCTTAGGATGTAGTGGACGAAGCTGATGGAGAAGCGGTCGCAATATTTTTTTTATAATTTTTTTTTTTCTTAAATTAGCAAATATTATACAGTAGTACTAAATTATGTAAACCGTTTTTGTCATGCATGTTGCCTAATGTAATTGTTTGTATATATTTAATGATGTATGATGTGTTAGTACTCAATAAATAAATCATAAAAAATATATAATTGGCAAAGTTTTTTGTACTGTTTACATAATATAGGATGAGATAGCAGATGGGTCACTTAGTTGAGTGTTTTTGAGGAAAGTCAGTACTATTTATCTTTGTCAATTGTTTTCAAAATTATATGTCCAATGTGTATGTGTATTTATGCTGTGAATCTTTTTTTTAATAATAAAAATTTATTAATTCAATACAATTATAATTCGCAATGACATTTGTATTGAGTCTGGTGCGTAAACTACAAGCCCGTACCGGTTCACACTTTATTAATTTTAACTTCTTACGCCATTTTCTTATACATAGCAAATGAAAGATAACCTCAAACCTCTATTACTACACGTGACGCCAGGCGCCTCTCTGTCAATCTGACAGTTTGTGTTTACAGATAAAATATAGGTCAAGTTATTAATAATTTTATACAGCTAAATGAATAATGTAAGTATTTCATTCACATGTATCGTAAACGTCAAGTTGTTAATTAAAGTGTTGTATAAGGATTAAGGATGATGTGGTTTTAATATGAATTCCAAAATAAAATAATAAATCATTTATTTTTAATTTGTTTTTTATTTATTCATTTTCAAATAATTAAGCTTAGATACTATAAAATTTCCAAAAGCGGCTTAGTATTTCATTAAATTATTCAACCTATCCTCTTTTTAACGTTCTTGACCATCTTCATTCTTCTAGTATTGCAATGATTTTTCATTTTAGTTATAAATAATGTTTTGTATGCATTTGCAGTAGGCTTTATAAAAACAATAAATAAACAGCAATACGTAAATCTTCACGACTATTGTTTTAAATCCATTAAAAGAGGCGGTACCATTATTTTTGTTGATTGAAGTAGTTCAGTATATATCCCGGTCTGAACTTCTTCAAGGAATCTACTAAAAACACACGGACACTAAGCAATAGTAAATATACCTTGTGCCTACACAGGTATATCACTATTGAGGCACGTCCGCGCACTACGGCTGTCGGCAGTCGAATGCCATTCTACCATTGTACTTCAGTACACTACAACCTTGATTATAGGTCGCGTCACGGATGTTTAGCGCTGGACGAGAATAGCTGCCCATTGGTAGAATCGCGCTCGTAATGGACGTATTGGTGCGAGAACTACAACACGACTTGGAAACCAATCAACCCTCGCGCACCCGGCGATCACGCGCGCCGTGCCGTCGCCTCGATACCATATTTTTGACTTCTGCGCAGGTTTCGTTCAGCGCTAAAGATTCGTGACGCGTATACTTAAAAACTAAGCATTTTTCTACAACATGACAACTATCTTTATTTCCAGTGAGCTACATAATCACAATGAAAGGGAAGCGGCTGCTAATATACAATGGTTATCACTACACAAAGATCAGTATGTTCAGATGGAGATGCGTTAACACGGGCGACTGCTCTGCATCATTACGTCTAGAGCCCAATGGAAATGTCGTCGACGTAAGAAACAAGCATAATCACGTGCCAGTGACTTACTTTAGAACAGTACTTGGTTATATTCGGGTAAGAAAGAAGCAAGCAAAACTAGATACTAATTAGAAAGTCGCTAGCTTTGAGAAGTTAGCTGACGGAGAAGCAGACACAATTATTGGCACAGGTCTTCTCACTGTTTACATTATAGGAGCAGAATAGCAGATAGATTGCTTAAAATATTTAAATATAAATAAATAAATATCTCAGGACATTTATACACAGCACCATCTAGTTCCACGCTAAGAAGAGTTTGCGTATGGCAACTAAATAACTGAAAAATGACATATATATACTTTTCTTTCGTAAATACAAATAATAATAATATAATATGTTAGCAATTACCTGGCTCCAAAAAAAAAACAATTCAGATATATTTTTCCGGTGTGGGGATCGAACCCACGACCCGACCACGACTTGGTTGACCGTTCTAGAAAAGCTATATAAATAAATAAAATAAAATAAATAAATAAATAAAATAATATAATTGTTTATTACTGTTATAAATACAAAATGAAGAAAATACAATAAAATAGATAAACAGGAAAATAACAGCAAAGGGGGAGGACTCAGCTTGTGCTACACTGAGTAGGATACTCTGTTTAGCACTGGTTTTCAGCCTCCCATATATATATCAATTGTTTTAAAAATTTTTATCAATCTTAAGATAAGTTATTTAAGTTGTGAACTTATTAAGTTTGTCTTGTCTGAAATTGTCTTAAATAAACACATAAGTTAGGTAGAAATAGAAAAAATGTCAAGTTATAATTTAAAACATTAAATAACGATAATGTGATTTTTATTTGAATTTTAAAATAAAATCATTTATTTTCAAAATGTGTTTCATTTATTCGGCTTCCCATACAGCCTCGATTACTTAAAAAATTAGCAATTCTCTCCAACATTATAACTATCATAATTTCTAGTGACCTTCATAACCACAGTGAAAGGGAAGCGGCTGCTAATATACAATGGTTATCACTACACAACGAAAACTAAGCACCAATGGAGATGTATCAACACGCACAACTGTTTTGCATCGTTACGTTTAAGACACGATAGAACTGTGGACAACATAAAAAACGAGCATAATCATCCGCCAGCATTTTTCTATAAAACCCAAAACGGTTATGTGAGAATTAGAAAGATGTATACAGAACCTATCATCGAGAGTTCGTTAGCCTTAAGAAGCGGTCACAATCCTTTCACAATTACAGAGCATAGTGCGACCCAGTGGCGCACAAAGCCGAATTATAGTGAAGCTAATTGGAACGTGAATTAGTTTTCAAATGCACCAGTAGAGTGCGCTAACTTTAGTGTTAAAAGAAAATCTTCATAAAGTTATCAATATCCCCATTAATGTGTAAATAAATTAAGTGTACATATTTTTTTATATAGGTTGAATTAACTTTGATTATTTCCAAAAACCTACAACGAATTGAAAGCTTTAATTTTTTTTCAACAAAATGATGATGATTAAGATAATATAAATAAAACATTTCGATTAATGTCTAATACTTAAAGAACGAAAAAACTTGTTAATTTTCTACTTCACTACTTTTGAGAGTACTCAATTGTGCGAAGCGTTGCTGTAGTTGAAACCTTCAACGTTAAGCATTATGCCGTATAATGCGCTCTAATGCTATAATTGGAAAACTAGGAATAATTGACATAAGTTTTGTACTATTTACATAATAGGGGATAAGATAGCAGATGGGTCACTTGGTTAAAGTGTTCTAGAAAAATTCAGTACTATTTATATTTGTCAATTTTTTTTCAAAATTGAGTGTCAAATGTATATGTCAAGTGATAAATTAAATTATTGTATAAGAATAATGTATAATTATTGTATAAGAATAAATTTTATATGAATTTAAAAATAACATAAGAAATCATTTATTTTCAATTTGTTTTTTTATTTATTGATTTTCCAATTATTTAGCTTACTATATAAGTTTTTCAAAAGTTTCTTAGTGTTTCATTAATTTATTCAAACTACCCCCTTTTTTAAAGTTCTTTAACATCGTCGGGTATTGCAATAATTGTTTTATGGCTAATTTTATATATAATTAAATAATTATCTATTTCAATTCATTTGCAGTAGACTTCATAGAAACGATAAACAAACAGCAATATTTAAGACTCCACGGCTATTGTTACGTCAAGGACTCGACCTCCAGAAACCGTTGGAGATGCATCAAAACCAGCTCGTGCTTCGTCTCTTTGTTATTTGATCTGACTTCTTTTAGAGTCATCAAACAACCGGCCAAACACCAACATGCCCCTAAGATGTTCTTTCGAAGTCATAAAGGCCTATACGTACCGATATAGCGCTCGCAAGATTTGTATCATCGACTTGTTGATGAAGCAATTAAAACATTTGAAGACTGCTCGTTTGTATTATTTCAATCTGAAATTAGATGACTTTTTTTTGTTTATTCGGGTCTGGATGTTATGTTACATGTATGTTTTTGTAAATGAAAAGTATGGCTATGTAATTTATGGGGTCGCGGGTTTCGTTTATTGTTTGCTAGATGGCGCTGTTTTAAAATTAAGCGTTCAAAAGAAAACGATTATGATTATACGTGCCTATATTGTATTGAATATTGTAATGTGATTGATTGTATTGAATGAATAAAGATGATTATTATTATTATTATTATTATTATACATAGTATAAAAAGCTAATCATTATTCAATGTCTTTACAGGATTAGAGTCAATAGCTCTAACGAATGGAAGAACGTATTACAAGTACAAGGGGTACCACTACGGTTTCCACTTCTCAACCAAAGCAGGAGATCGTTGGAGGTGCACCAGTACTGACAAATGCAAGGCCTTCATACTAATTGATAGCGGTAGGCGTGTGATCAAAAGCAGAGAGGATCATAACCATAGACCACAGCTGTACCATCGTTTGAACAGCGGAATGTATATCAAAATTCACCACACAAAATCGTGAATAAATAATGTAATACAAAAAATGTAATTAGAATCACTTTTTAACATTAAATAACTATGCATACACAGGACATGAATTAATCAATTGGCAACCTTATCGCTACCAAGCGACATATTCCTCGCAACCAGAGTGACGATCAAAAGTTGTTGTAAAGTAGATAATAAGTAGCTAAATATAAGTGGATAATTAATTATCGTAATAATAACTTGATTCAAATAATATTCCAGATGAGGTAAAGAAAATAAGTATGGTCAAAGGGACTACACAATGCTTATACCGCGGATACACGTATGGGTTCGCTTACAACAACCGTATGGGCGCTCGGTGGAGATGTACGATCAATAACGAATGCAAAGCATATATCATTCTATCTGATGATGATAAAGTGCTTAAATCCGTTGGTGAACATTCACATAAGGTTCCAAGGTTCTGCGTCTTGCCTGACGGCAGGTATATGAAGATTCACACGTAACAAGAACCTCATGAACATTACTATATTTTACTAAACAAACTTTTGTTTTTCCTAACCAAACTGAGTTTATTTCTTTTGAGAAAATACATTATAATTTTATTTATTCGAGAATATCAAATTGTCATTATGTGCTGTAAAACTTGGTCCCGGTCCAACTATGATACACACGTAAATAATTTTTCTTATTATGATTATAACAGTTTTTAGAATCGGCTCAATAGATCCAAAAAATACCCGGTAAATAATGTTACTTAAATATACCTACTATAAGGGAAAGCTCTTAGTTATATATGTATGCCAGATATAGATAAACGTGTACGCAAACCAGTTAGACGCTTGGGTATAGAGGATTGTTACAAATAAATACCTATTTGGAGGAGATCAATGTTATAATTAATTTAATAGTTGTTAATACAGTAAATGTTATACCTAATTAGTTAATAATAAGTATAGGTAGTAGGTATAAATTAAGGGTGGAGGTGTTACATATCATAATATAATAGTGGGTAGTTTTAGTTGCTAAGCGCGCCCTTGTATGCAGGTCTCAGTTTGAATATACGCTTGTACTCGATGCACGCCTTTTATTTATCATATTGGACTGTCATCTCGCTCAAATAAAACACTTTGAAGTTTTGAGCTGCTTCACTTTCAGAGAATTAAAAGAAAAGTTGAATCTAAAAAAATACTTTTTGCCCTTTTAAAATGGGCTAGGATTTATGAACTATATAACGTTACTTATATTATGTTTCTATTAAAATACAGACGATATACCATGGTCAGACGAACGGACTTGACGTAACTAGAACTTTCCAGAAGTATAATTTGAAACATTAAAATCCATACCAATCGCAACGCTCACACAAAAACCAACTAAAAGAAATCCCGGAACCGATTCAATATTGTTATTCCGCCATTTAAATACACGTACTTTTTCAAACCAATTAATCTGCAATATTGGATCCAGATGTAAAAACATCAAACGGGAAATGTATTCGCTTTATACAATTTGAGGTGAAATTAAAATGGGTCGAGTCGCAGAGCCTTTTTCGTTAACACAATTTCATGAATCCAATCTCATTTCGTCTGAGGGGTTTCTTGTGAGCTTTTATGGGATTTGAGATAATCCGCCTTGTTCCTACGCTTTTTGTATTATTTTCACTTTTATGGAGTAAATAAGAGGTAATCTAGTGTAAGGGGACATAACTTGTAATCTTATTGGTGAGTGTTACACGTCTCAGCTTTAAATGGTTGATCTCGTTGTGGTTTTGGAGGAGTTCGAACAGGGATTGGCTTATTATTATTATTTGCTTCACTCCGTCTACAGTTCGCCGTGCCATTTAATTTCTTATACAGCTGATTTTTAAATTACTTTTCATTAATAAAAATACCTAAACTCGTTAAATTGCATATCTTGCCTATTTTCACCATCTAAAGGACACCCCTGTTCTCACCTTGATAAATACTTCTTTGTAATAAGTTAAGTAAAACAATATTTAAAAAGGTATGTATGGTGTCTTACCATCAGGCGAATTTCTGACGTAGATCATGAAAGCCATACTTAATTCCTTCTCTATAGCTAGTAATTCAATCCGAAGCCAAGTCCTAAGTACTAGATCCAATAATTCACGTCCGTTCGCCTGTCACCTGTAAATCATGGTGCAAATCTCTTACCGATCTATTGATATTTTACAGATCCTCTGCTCTTAGCGTATAACAGATTACTCCTAATAATTCAGCAACTTAGACGACTGAATAATAATGGTTTTGTCGTAATAGTCTGATTCGGAAATATCAAAATGAAATTGCGATGAGGTTGGATTAAAAAAAATCCAGTTTTCTTTCAAGAAAAGTACCTGCTATATCCTAAAGAGACGGCACGATTCTTCATCCTTTCCAAAGGTTATGGGCTATATAAAATAAAAACAGTAATATCACTTCTAATCCCACGTATATATACATACTTTACTTTTGTAAATACACATAATAGTACATATCACCTCTCGGTGGTGACAACCCTAGAAAGATACAATCAAATTAATTTTTCCCAACCTTTGCACAAAACGATCTTCGAACTTCAATGCCTACTAATCGCTACTTTTCTACTGACTGTACCACGTACTATCTATACCACGTAACAAGTTAACTTATATCTCAATTTGTAGAAACGCTCTGTAAATAGATGAACGAGTATGAGCTAGTTAGAACTCCGTCACACAACTCGGTAAGGCTTTAAGCGTATCATGTCAGCCGCAGCTCCCACATTGGAAATGAATTAATTACCGTCTCTACGTAATTAATATAAACTGCCTCCAGACGTTTAAGTTTTCGTGACGTCACACTGATGTTTATATTCGTTGATGTTTGTGTGATATCACTACATAGTGTAAAAAATCGTTTGCTTTGTTCCCATATTCCGATGTATACAGATATGTAGAACTACCGATTCTGATGCGGTTTATTAATACATACATAATATATGCGAACGTAGCCGGGACGGGTTGCTAGTTATATTAATATATTAAAAATGAATACTTATAATTTTTTCTCATACTTGTGTTTATACAAAACTGGTTATACTATTCAGATTCCATTTTTTAAACTTTTCGGGACAATAATGTGCATAATTTATAAAATATTCTATTGGCTTAAAAATTTTTCAAATCATTTTAGTACACCTTGAGATTATCCTTTATAACATCACAAACTTATAAACTTTATTTTTAAAACCAATTAAACATAAAATCCTCAGTAATTATTTGGTTGATAGATTATAGATTATGTATATCGTAGCAACTAAAAATAGCTCAATCAAAAATAGGTATTTTTGCGTTGACAAAAATATAAAAAGAAATAAGAACAAAGCGCTTCACAATTACACACGACTCTTTAAATCCAACGCGTTGATCCAATTAATTTATTCGTGTCGTTTTCACACCATTTTTCCCGATTCAGCCGTTTCCGCTGAATTCATTTACAGAAAATTAACACCTCAAGCGGTAACAGCGCTGCTAAGCGTTTTGTCTTGTATTTCTCGCTTTAAGCCAGGGTTTCTTAAAGTTGGGGTCCATATTTATTGTCAAGGGCCTGAAGGTTAGTTTGCTTATTAAAAAAACTGAGTAGAAATAAGCAGTAATTTTTCAGTACCCATTGTTTTGTTGGCATGTCATTCAAATATGTAAGCATTTTTTTATTTACATATAATATTTTCAATTAGTATAAATTAAACAAAAACAAGTACCTATTTGTATTATGTTTATTAAGAATTGTGTATGTGTGAGTAATTTTAACAAATCATAATTTTAGTTTTATTAAATAAAAAAGTAGTATTTAACTTTTTTATTTTGTTTTAAACTAAGGTGCTTTGACTTACTCTTAGTTTACCTCAATTCAAATTTCAGACACCTTTATTCATTTATTTTCGCGTGAAAGAACATCCATAAGGAGTAACACACACATACTTACAAACTTACGCGTTTTCCAAGGGTGCCATGCTAATACTAAAAGTGTTTTATGCCTATCAAACAAACACACAATTAAACCGTGACGATACAAAAATATTATTTTATGAAACTTCATATAATATAGTTGACGTTTATTTAACTTTGCTTTGACTTCACAAGTTTAAGAACCCCTGCGTCAGCTCGAGTCGCTCCCTCTGAGGGCTATAGGTTATTCCGTCGCTAATTCGGCCCCATTCAACTAATTTGTATGGACGTATCAAAGCTTGTCATTATTACGGCCTTGTTTCAAATGTTTTACGATTTTCTTAGTCAGCCTGTGTTTCTAATGGAATAATGATTTGTAAGATTAGCAAAGTAACATCTATCTCTTTTTATTTCCTACTATTATGTGAGACAGACTAATTATTACAATAAATAATAAATAAATAAATATTTTAAGGACATTTATACACAGCGCCATCTAGTTCCAAGCTAAGCCGATGCTTGTGTTATGGCAACTAGATAACGGAGTAAATTACATATACATACTTTTCTTTTGTAAATACATACATACAATACATAGCAACACCCAGACCCCAATGTTATAATAATATAATCTATCTTACCTCTTTGACACTAGTTAAAAATCCGTAATGAGATTTAGTTGAAGTGCTCACACAAATAACCTCTAGCATAGACGTATAACACATAGACTGATAGTCCCTTCATAAAAGGTCCGACGTAAGTGAAGCCAAAACTGTATACATGTAAGTGTAAAATGCACGTTCATATACTCGATGACACGCACACAAGCCCACCGATAATATTGCTGCTATAAGAAACTTACCCTGTAAACGTGGAAAAATTGAAATCTACGAAAAACTTTCGAATTTAGATGCGTTGTCAACGATCTATGTAAGTAGACAAAATTGTCTACTTTGAAATAGCTTCACTTCTTCGTTCTACGTTTAATTATTCTATGACTTCAAACTGAGCTGTCATTAACGTAATGTAAGTGAATTCATAATCTAGACCTGTCGGTAAGAAACTAACGCAGGTTCTTCTTAGATCTCGTTACTTAGAGTAATTTCATTATATGAGAGAGAGTTTTTAATCACATTTCTAACAATGATTCCTTTTGCTGCTTTGAAAGATGTTTTTAGTTTCATTTAATTCAAGGCTCAATATTTTTTTATGTGGGTAGTTTTTTAATAAAAAAAAAATATTTAATTCAGTGAAATATTTTTAGACAAACTATAAGACGTATGTAAGACGTGTTCCCTGTGTGTGTCTTGTCGCATCTATTTAAATTGAATGTCTTACATACTTCTGTAGTCGACTAACCATTGTACATTCAAACGATAAAATTATTTACTCCTCTCACGTTAGAAATTAAAATAAATCGTAAAGTTGTGTTACAATAAAAATGTTCATTAACATTTTTAGTTGAATTTTCCTAATCTTTTATGAATAAATTTACTTAAGTATTGGAGGAATTATTAAAAATCGTTTATAATTTCTGTCAAACCGAAACTCTAACAAAGCGCGCGATCCATCTCGGTTTTTGTACGATCATTACCCTCATTGTAATTTTAGTTTCGGAACTCCGCCAGTTACAGCGACCTTTACTGAGTTAGAGTTTTTAAAAATTTAAAGTCTTAAAGTTGGTTTATTATTTAGTTTAACTTTTTTATTTTTTATATTTCATCGAAAATTTATAATGACTGTAATAAATTTTGTGAAAAATAATAATATTATTATGTCGATTTTTTGTTTAGATATCGTTTATATTAATTAATTATTTTAACAAAAAATAAACCGACTTAAAAAAGTGAAAAAATTTGCTTCTCACAAAGTAATACTTATTTACATTTAGTATATGGATTTTTTTTTAAATTTTGAAATCAGTACGTAGGTACCAAGTAAATGCAACTACTCTTCTAAAGAAATCTTACTACCAATACAATATCGAACTAATCCATTTTTTAGGTTTATTTTTGTTTAAACTTATTTTATCAATATACATTCCTAAGTAGTAAAAATAAAAGATTGAAACCGATCATTTTAAAACGGGTGACGTCAGCAGAAACTTTAAAATAAGGAGAAAATTCTCGTTCTATTGGCGATAAAGTGAGTAATATTTCAGTCTCCGAGTTGTGGAATTCCATCGACGGCTGTATATCAATAAGATTTAACGATTTTTGAGTTATTGCCGACCAGACAAAGCTTGGACGTTGAATGATTTAAAGTGCTCGAATTTTATCTTCCAAATTTTATGACTTATTTTCTACAAATTCTATAATATGAATATAACAATTGAAGATTTATATAGACAAGATTTAATAATATATTTTGTACTAAGAAAATGTAATGTTTCCTTACTAATTTTTTTTTATAATATGAAGGGGGACGAGCTGGACGCACTCCTGATGGTAAGAGTAACGACAGCCCATAGCCATATAGTGCTACCCGGAACTTTGCTATAAAGCTCAACTCCGGGCAGGGGTGCACTACACCGACGCTACCCACTTTGAGTCATCAGATGTTAAGACTCATCAGCCTAGTAATTTCACTTCATAATATTTAACAGGATTTACAAAAAAACATATTCATGAGCAGCTGTTCTGACGGTACGTACGTTAACATTGTATATATCCTCCGATGAACCCACCCTGCTTACAAACCATTCTCGAATTTCAAGGAATATTCTAAAAAAATGATGTTATCGATCTATTCACTTAGCATCACCATCAACGATTCATTTTTATAGTATATAGTAGATACCTGTAAAATTAATCCCAAAAAATGGCCCTAAATCTAAAAAAGGCTGCATCATTAAAGGAATATCAAAAATACAAAACAAAACCCCTACTAATTAAGATTGAATGATTTATGTTGGATTTTAATAAAGTTCGCGCGTAATTCTTATTTGGAACTTAATGAAAATTTATGATGTGGCTTAATGCGAGGGTTTTCACTTCGTAATGACTTTATTTATATATTTTTGCGTTTGTATTAGATTCTTGTATTTAATTATTTGAGCTGGTAGAAATATTTTTATTGTTTATTTAAGAATCAGAGTAGGGTTTATTGGAAATTAATATGAAGATACAATCAAATCTTTTTTTGAATGAGTCTTAATCTATTACGTAAATAAAGATATTAGGTACATTGTGATCTGCAGCGACCGCTACTAAAGCTTACTGAAGTTCTCAATCACGCTTATGATATTCTTCAGAACATCGAACCATTCGAGCCTTGTGGCCAATCAGTCAATTATTTGACCGGTCTCGAATGGTAGTCAAATGAGTCACGAATAGACTATTGTCACACAGCTGCTGACAAAAATCCCAATAGGGACATATTAGTATCTTTAACCACATCGAATAGGAGTAACGGACAATTTTTCAAAGTCATAATAAAATATTATCATTTAAACACTACAAACTTGCAAACCTACAACATTAGTATGAATTAAACATAAAACAAAGACCTCTATTGGCTCAAGACAGAGTATTAAAATGATATTATTATAAGATTGCAGTTTCTATTGAAGTTGGATCTCAAACAATTTCTAGTCTGACTTTGTATTTAAACAGAACTAAGATTGCTCCAAGTTCAATCATTACTCTCATTGGGATTCTCTTTATAGTAATAATTTATTTACTTTCTCATTTCAACTTTGCAAACTTATTGTTAATATTTCTACAAATGCAATTTAAGAAAGTTTTTCTGTAAAGTATATTATTACTGTTATGGACAGCTGGATCGTTTAATTATTTATTAAAACTGTCTTGCTATCGTTTGCATTCAAGGTTATTTATGCAAAAAGTTTCATTGTTTTTAGCTGTTATGAGTTCTTGCTTCGGCGGAGCATCATCGAAGATCTTTTCCTGCTCGTTGCACTGAGTACAAAACATAAACTAAGTATACATTAGTCGGTAGTACCAAAGCCTGTCAATTTTTCAGAATGTCTATTCATTATGGATACTGCAATGCATACAAATTCAGAAGGAATCAAAAACATAAAAAGTTAAAGACTACTATATGTAATATACTTATAATAATAAACTTTACTTCTTTATAATATTAGTATACATACCTCATATTCCAAAATATGACCAGTTAATATTTATGTTACTTCATCCAAAAAAGGTCCAAATGTCCTTTTATAAACGTAACATTAAATCATTCATCGTTCAAGTATTTTATTTCAGTACTAATCATGGAAAATTACGGCAAAAAATCGCTAAATGGACGGGAGATAAAAAATGCGTTCAGTAATTTCCTCTTTTATTCTCCGTAATAGGTGAGGTCCATTGTATTTCACAATATACCAGATACGGGTACAATCTCCTGTGATATTGTGATAGCTTTGATGTGGAATTCAGGTCTCTATGTGCAGAGAATTGGGACTAATATTCCGTACAGATTTTGATCGTACTTCTCTGACCGTCGTATGCTGTAGTGGTTGGTTCTCAGTAATAGAATTATAGATTGAAAGCTAGGAAATTCGGTTTTACTTTTGATTCGTATTTCAAGCTGCTCTAACTTCAATTGCTGACTGAACAAGTTGTTGAGAGAAATCTTTTATTATGGGTTCAGCAAGAAGAATGATAAGTATCTTGGGTTTAGTTAATGGACTGAATCTGGGTCATACGTCACTTTGCATGACTATTCATTTTTATTTAGTTTGACTAAATTTTTTGTACATCTAATTTCAAATTCAAAGTCATATTTATTCAACTAGGCTATACATATACCTTTATACTATATGTATAACAGAAAAATCATTTACCAGCGCACTGACATTTGGAAGTCATTTTCTACACGGAAGAATCGGCAATCAGCTCTGAAAGTAAATTCTTTATTCTTTTATTCTATGAAGTGATGAGACGAGCTAGACGTTCTCCTGATGGTAAGAGAAACGCCAGCCCATAACCAATGTACTACTCAGAACATAGCTCTGGGCAGGGTGCACTACATCGACGCTCCCCACTATGAGTCACAAGTCACAATTAAACACAGCTTTGGGTTACTAACAACTTTGAGAAAAAAAAGTGTGACATAGTTCACTCCTGATTCTTTCTTATTAATTAATTAATTAATTAATTAATTTTACACACTGTCACACTTTTTTTTTCTTAAAGTTGTTAGTAACCCAAAGCTGTGTTTAATTGTGTTAATTATTAATTAATTGATTAATTAATTAATTGAAGATAAATAGTTGTAATTGTTTAACTAATTAACAGACTTTGTTCCAGATAAACTATTAAGGCTAGGCACCGGTTCGGTGAGAATCGTCGCCCATTCTCATCAATTTTGTAGCAGAATTGGGCTCCAGTCGAAATATATTTAAAGATAAATCGTAGTAGGATATTATACTTTAAATTTATAGCTATAGCAACACCAAACTGAGCGATTGACACGATCGAAGAAGCGCTGTGATTCGCAGCCGGGAACATGAATCAGTGTCTCATACAACTCGATATACGTGATTTGTCTTGCATTGACAGTTAGGCGGTTTAGATATGGTTCATTGAGGAGCGATAATTTTATAAGGCGTTTCGATGAGCGAGCTTAAACTAATAATTTAATTTTTTTTAGAGTTACATAAGTCTAATATATGGCGAAGATGCTACTCAGATAAAAAACAACTCTTTTCGAAGATCTAACATTAAAACTATAATTATTTTAATATTGATGACGTCAACGTTACATTGAAATAATATAATATGCAATAATAAATATAGTATCGCCTCTCTTTTACACAACGTGTAGGTACACAACGTTGTCTCTTTCACACTGGCAATCTACTTACGGTAGTATTTCAGATTTTTCTTATCGGAAAATTTCCTCAAAATGGAATATTTTCAAACTACTTTATCTCATAGGTACTGTATTTATTTTTAAAAGTCTCTTACCTGCCTCATTGAAGCTTGTCTCATCAAATGGTACGGCTAGTAGAGTCTAGTAAAGGGACCAGCGTTTCCAAAGTTCTTTGGAGAACAGCCTTAACCGATGCGACTACATAAATCAACGCCACGAACCTCATAACCGTCAGTGATAAACGTGCATTTGTCGCATTGAACTCGCACTCATATACACTTAAATAGACAAATTTGAACCTTAACATGTGTCAATGTGGTTCAAATTTGCAATGCTAAAATCGCTTCCAAAAATATTCATGCTGGGTAATTTTGAACTTTGTACAGTGATGATAGAGTACAATTTGGCATGGTGGGTTATGGTACATCACTTCCGTGATGACAAATGTGTTGCACATCAGACGTGAGGTGGGAGAATTTGTAGTTAAATGTTTTTCTTTTCTTACTAACTGAAGCGGAGAAATACAGTAAAAATATAAATATTATTGTTATTCAACGTTGGTACATCCGATTGTATTACTTAATCTAAAGACGCAAGAACCATTTTCGCATGACGACATACAAGACAAAACATGCCTAGTAATAAAATGTGAAATTATTATGTCTATGTCTTACATAATAACACAATCGATTTTGATGACATTTAGTACAAAGATAGTTTAGGAAGAAGGCAGTACTTATATCGTAACTTAAAAGCTTATGGGAATGAAAAATGTAAAGAAATTTATAGATAACACCCGGGAGCTTGGTTAGTCTTGTATATAGTACGAACAATCATGCCCCCCCCTACTCCAGCACATTTGCATTCTGAAAAATATCCTGTACAAGCACAAGACAAACTCCTACATTGTCCTCGTACAATATTTATTTTACAAAGGAGATACGTCACAAGGACAGGACTCTTCATCAGTCATCTAGACAGCTTAGACTTGTTTCTGTAGACCCTAAGATACACGTCTAGTCTCTAGAAGAGTTATTAGAAACATCCTTTTGTACGACTTCAAAAGGACATGTCGACAAAATGTGTTTTGCAAGTTGTTTATTTCTGGGGTCTTGTAATCATAGTGGGATACAAGTCAAATCAAAATATTTGCTTTAAAAAAAATTTAGTTTGAATTATACATATAAGAAATATACAATTCTCGCGATGTAGCGTCAACAATACAATCGGCTATCATTGTAAACAGTTTCAATTGTGACATTTCTGAAGTAAGCTTAGGCTTATAATTATATTTATATTATAATATTATATTAATATTATTATATTATATTATATCATATCAAAAAAATAACGCTATGAAAAAAAGTCAATTATTAAGGAAGTCACGTATCTTACATATTAAACTTTCCACTCTGATTTTAATCTCGCTTTGTATGTCCTTGGTTAAAAATAATTTACGAAAAAAGCATTTTGATTTTCGAACAACGAATAAAATAATTTTTAACAAAAAATAAACCGACGTCAAACTAAAAAGCAGAAAATAAATTTGCTTCCCACAAAATAATACGCATTTTTATTTAGTATGTATACAGAAATGATTTAATAGTTCCTATAGATTTAAACATCCTCCTTTTTTGAACTCGGTTAAAAAATCGATAAACCGTCTCCCTTTATGTTTCTCTGTCTGTCCCTATCTCTCTCATAGAAAGCAAGCCAGTTATTTTCGTTATGTCATTCTATTTTTGGAATAAAATATGATTATTATTCTTTCGCCAATTAAATTAATCGAAAGTAACTTCGTTCCATCTGGGTGTCTCTGGACACATCTAAAGTTTTTTTTTGTATACAACCCATATTAATATATGTTTTAGTTTTTTATATAAAAAACGTAAATAATTCTCTATAAGTTATAAGGCTTTTTCCTAAAAATATTAAAGTGTACGATCGCTTTAGTAACCCATTTTGCCCTGTACACAATATCGGGTGTGGATTGACCCAAAAAAGTTTGGTCTAAGTTAGAAGAATTTGATAAGGTTTATTTCAATGAATAAGTCTGTTGTTCAATATTTAATTACCTAAAGAACTATTTAAATTCTCCTCCGACTCCCTCATTTAAATTAAAACATACTAAACTATTTCTATTGAAGAGCTATACCAATGTGTTTGTACATAGATATATGTATGTGTGTGTTCCGAAGGCAGTCCTCCGTACCTCTTTGTAGAAGTGGCAGGTCTAAAACACCCCGAAAATTTAGAATCACCTTATAATAATTATTGGCCCAGTATACGGCTTCACCTAAACCTGTCACATTTCAATACAAAAAAAATTCATAAGTGACATTTTTTCTAAGCAAATCGCTTCCACCTGCAACTTGTTAATATTTGTAGTTCCATGGAAGCTACCCTTGTCTCTACCGTTGATGGATGATAGCGGAGGCTTTATCGATACATAATAAATTACCCGACGACGTTTAATTGCGACCCGGTTTGTGATGTACAATGAAAAATTGCTGCCACGTTCGGTTTTAGACAATTCTCTCTTTGTTTGAATACGCTTCGTCATTACTGTGAATACTAGATCAATAATAATAATAAGCTATGAAGTTCTTTGTTCGAAGCAATACGGTATATTGCTTTTCATATAGATACATATTGATTGGCTTATTAGTTTTATTTTAAGAGTATCTAATAGTCATGTCGGTTATATGTTTTTCTTCAAACAAAGACATAATATACTGAAGCATTTTATACATTATTTAGCAAGCGATATTTAGCAGACAATATTGTGCCTACTTTTTCTAGAGTTAATGAACATTAATTCCTTTATATTAAGCGAAATTTGAGCCGAGAGTGAAAAGACATTAAAAAATAGGTTTGCATACCGGCTTCCCGCTACGTTGGTCATCCTATTCCATATTCTGAAATTTCCAAACGTTGTAGCATAACAATATTGAGATCCCAGCGTTAACTTGGTACGTTAGCTAAAGCCCTGTAAATCACAGTACGCCGAACACGACGGCTTTCGGAAGCCATCTGAACGTATTGCTTCAACTACATGAACTAGTTCGTTCGTCTAACAAACAATTATTTATAATCAAACAATATGGACGCAATATAATGTTATATTTTATATTTTATTGGTTTCCTTATAATGGAACTACAATTTTTACTTATATCAGAAACAAAACTCTTCAGTCGCTCAAAAATAACAAATATATCTGGTACGATACAATGATGACGTAACGAAACTACTACTCTAGATACTACTCTACCAAATTCTAAAATACTGTCATAGGGGCTGAGAGTGCATATTTTTTTATTATTATTTAATTGTAATATGAATGAGTACGCAAAAGCATCCTACTAACTAATATAAGTTTTTTTTTTATTTATTTTTTATTTAAATAGGCGGACAAACGAGCAGGAGATGTACTGAGTTAGTAACCACGTCTTGATTTCAGGAAGGAGTATGCTCTCTTCTTAAATGTTATAACTGATCGTCCTCCTCTAACGATCGGTATCCTCTAACGGTAGTGTACGTGTTGTTGTGAAAAAATAAATATAAATAATTTAGACGTCCGCTTGGCGTAGTGGTAACACAACTGCTTTCTGCGCGAAGGGTCGAGGGTTCGATTCCCATACTGGAAAAATATATTTGTAATTTACATTTGTCTGGGTGTTTCTATGTATTCTATGTATTTATTTACAAAAGAAAAGTATGTATATTGCATATGTAGTTTATTCCGTTATCTAGTTGCCATAACACAAGCTTCGGCTTAGCTTGGAACTAGATGGCGCTGTGTATAAATGTCCAAAAACATAAATAAATAAATAAACCTCAGCACGTCGTACACGACGGCGGCGTACGGCAGCCACCACAACGTGCTGCTGCGCCTGGAGCCGCTGGCGCGCCCGCCCAGCTCCACCGGCTCCTACGCCACCATCGCCAGCCTGCACAAGTTCCCCTTCGGTGAGTTACATCCTCTACTCCCTCGACATATTTAATATAGTCCCTATGCATCTACGAGTACAATAGGAGTTTATACAGGTTTATACTAAAAACAACTAATACTAATACCTATAATCTAAATAGTATTTTTAATGAAAATTAATGCAGACAGTAACGTAGGCTATATCAGACCGTAGATGCACAAGAGCTTTCCAATAACGCCATTATACCATTTTATATTAATCGCTTCTTATTTATGGAAGTAAGAGAAAACAACATAATTTAAATCAATCGTTAGAACTACTGAAATTTGTAAGGGCCTCAGTGTTAGTTAGTTAGTTTGTTGGTAATAGTTGATTATTCAAAAATATATCATAAGCGCGATTGAGGATTAGTAGCGGTCAATGTGATATAATGAGATAAGGGTTCCTCTTAACGTTTTCTGATTAAACATTGAAATGCATATTCCATAATAGCTCGTAATTATTCAAACATGAGTTAAAATCTGAAAGGAAGCATTATACGTGCATTGTGGTATTGTTCATATTTACCGCGGATATGTAATTTAACACTGCTTTTATTTCCACTTAAAATATCATATTAAATTCATAGTAAACTTTTGATATTATTAATTATGTATTTTGTAGTAGTGTAGTATAATTATACTTTTATTTTACATTTGTTATAATATTTAAAGTATTTATTATAACCAAAGTAATCTATATAATATATAAAAGAAAGTCGTGTTAGTTACACCATTTATAACTCGAAAACGGCTCAACTGATTTGACTGAAAATTAGACTGAAAATGTGGGGATGTAGCTTAGAACCAGGAGAAGGACACAGGATACTTTTTATCCAGTTTTATTTAATATTTTTTTTATAAAAGTAAACTCGGACGAAGTCGCGGGCAACAGCTAGTTATAGTATAAAATTAACCCGCCTATGTGCGCTTAGCACTCTGGACAAACATGCCGTAAGTTTTTTATATGAAACCTATTTGATATTTTATGTTAGTAGTATAAATGAGAGTTTTAACTTTATATAAAATTAATAGTTTTTTGATTATATTCGAACTAATGATCGAGGTATTTGTTTATTTACCGACACTGGTGAAAAATTCCTTCGAGCATTTTTAAACGTAATTTTAAGTAATAATTATGCCTTAATTTACCAGAATATAACTTAAAATAAGCAGAATGTTCATAAATAATTGAAAATAAACAATTTTAACTCGAATACACTTCTTAAATGTATGTAGTTTACGAATTACAAGAATACCAATTTTCCGCCATTTTTGACATTGGATACCAGCGCTCAAGAGCCGTGATATTTTTTGTGCACAGCGCTCCAGCGGTTAGTGCCTACTAGTACTAAAGTTTTTCATACCTACATACTTTCCATATTTATAATAAAGGTTTTTCTAAGTAGCAATATGTAACAGGCAGCAGAAGATCGCCCTCGCCGTACGCCACCACCCACATCGGCGAGCACGTGTACGCGAAGCCTGAGTCCAGGGTCTCGTACTACGCAGCTTCCAACCTCACTAATGTGTCACAGGTGAGATTATATGAGATAATATGTGATAGTAATAATTCTAATATAATATAAAATAATACAAATTATTTTGATAAATTACTACAAATTAATGAAATAAAACTAACCTAATTTTACATTTCTACTGGTCACCATTGGGCATTTCTTTTAATTAAATAAAACAATAATTTCAAAGTTGTTAATTTAGCTACATTCAATGACGTAATAGATCATAGGTACATATTAAGATCTATTATATAATTTATCAAATTAATTTATATTTAAAAACGATAGAAAATATATAAATGATAAACCAACAAGAAATAATGAGTTAGTATTGTCGGTTGCGCGTGAGTGCACCGGCAACCAATCACATGAAGAATTCAATTTTTTAAATTTATTTATAACATATCTATTTAATATCATTGGCTACAGTAATATTTAGTATTAAGTGAACGGTCTCACAAATGAATAACCATAAAATAAAAGATTAATTATTCTCATTGATATGTTTGTCGAAAGTTGAAGTTAATAGGTTTTTGAAATTTTCATTGCATGAATATATGTATTGAAATAATTTCATAAAGCTGTAGGTACTTACTCTTAATGGAGAACATTAAGAGTAATTAAACATTTTAATAAGTTTGCAGTGAACAGGTATTCCGTTAAAAGGGAAGTTTGCTTCAAATTCGATGTAGTTAAATTCTAGTTCATGTACCTAGCATGCATTTTAGCATGAACTTTTATAAGCGACTTAAACATAACTTAATTTGAGGGTAAACGAATAGGCGAGGGTAACGAAACTGGGATTGTGTATAGCGAGAAATCAGTTATTTTAATAATTTTCGACTTAGTATTCTATTTAATACTCACAAATTTGACTTTCTAATGGTAGAGGAATTTTGAAAACCGATTTTTAAAAAAATTAAGATAACCTATCAAAATACGAATTAAACTTATTTTTAAAAGTAGCATTAAGAAAAATTATTTTTGGGCGATTGTACTCCGCGTGTAAAATAGATCTCAAATTTAGCGAACCTCATTACTATTAATAAATTATTATCAAAAGCTTTACGGCTTACCACAGATTGAAAATGCTTTTAATTTGTTGTCAATTTATATTAATTTATATCCAATATCTGCACTTAATCACTGGTAAAACCAGACAATATATTATTTGGATGTATCTATGTTATAGGCATTATTGAAGGCTTATATGTTTTTATAAATATTCCTGATATTTATAAAGTCTTACTTTCCGGGCCTAGTAAAAATAAGCGTTAAAATATACATCACCAAAATTCCTCAAATAGAAATAGGTAAACTATAGTGTTCCTTGAGATACATAAAATACAAACTAAACATTTTCACCCCATAGTTTAAAATAAAGTCGCTTAACCGTCCCAATAGATTTATATATATTTAAAAGAACACAAAGAAATATGTTTTCTTGATAAGGATTTAGAGAGAATGTAGCAAATTTTCATACAATAATTCTATAAAGAGAACATGGCAGTGTCCTTGCCACATATGTCAAAAGTGAAAGCAAATGATAATCTAAGATGATAATCAAATAAATATTCTTCATCTTAGAAAAAAAAACTATTACCTAAGACGTTACAGAAAATATTCACGGATTTAAAAGCAGAACGATGTAACAAAAGCTTTTTAAGCTGAAAGTTGACGTTGAATTGCTCGTGAAATGAGCCCTTTACATCATTAGAGATCCAATTTTAGCTGCAACACCCTTCAGGTGATACAAACGTAATATAATTAGCAGTTCGCTCGAGATATTACAAAGCTCAAGTTGCCCGGAAGCCTCGTTTTTCTCGTTATGCAAAATAATGACTTGGAAAATTGTTATTTTATGATCCGATATTTTGTTAAAGATCATCAGTGACTTATAAAAGGGCTTAGATTGCTTGACCTTCTTCATTTGTTAGTAGCGTTATTTGTATTGTCAGGTCATTTCAATGTCGATAACAAAATTCCATACAAAATTTGATACTAATGATCCAAGCTTCTCGTATGGCAATATAGCATACATATCTTGCTCATTAATTTAAAGCTCACAATAGCTAATGTTTTAGAAGTGTGTAACGTGGAATATTAAATTTTTCATATACATTTTTTTAAATTAGATTTTAAGAACGTACACTCGGTAGTACTTTAATATTATGAAATTGAATTCAATCGAAAGACAAAGTCCAAGTTTATATTAAACAGATACGATATACCTATGAATGAATATTTATTTGATTTAAAACATAATATAATAGCTATGTGTTATTTTAATTATCACAAAAATATATGCAACTTCACATCTAGCATCCTATGTGTACATTAGTAGGCTTGGCACGAAGCAACGTTTTTAATTCGCAACCCTCTTTGTCCGTAAATTTCACGCAACGTTGAAATTCTTGAAGGAAATATGAATTAGCGTTCAGCGGAGAGGCGTTAACGAGGATTGCTAGAGGCAACTTAAGTTTTAACGAATCTAACACTTTTTAAGACGCCGAGAGATTTTTCTAGAAATTATGTCTGTATGCGCTTCGAGTGTTGTTGAAGAAGTATGAAATTAACTACTGGCAGATTTTTTTAAGTTAAACGAGCTTCTCATTATTGTAAGAAAAAATGTAGATGAAACATTTTAAGACCGTTTGGTTTCGGCCATCTGGATGGCATTGCAAAAGTATAGTATGCTTACCATTTAAATAAAAAATGAATATCAGCTTTTAGAAGCTTAAACAAAATCAATACACAATTCAGAATCGGCAATAATAAACTTAGGTTCGCCGTGTATTTCCACAATGCCTTAGGGTTAATCAAAAAACTGCCAGTCCAGTCGAGCAATTTCTGAAGACAATCATTAATAACTCGCTGTAATTGGAATGTCAGCCAGACCACAGCGATTTGGTGAAATGTCTACAGAAATCTAATCTTTTGAAAATTGAGATCTAAGCCACGTACGTGCGACTTAAGGAAAATCAATTTAGAGACAATTGTAATTGTAGATACACATCGTTCGTTATATTTTCTTCAGAAACAATGAGGATAAGACATTTTGAAAGAAATACCTACTGATTTAGGACTAAAGTTTTAAAATTCCCCTTTAAAAATGTATTTAAAAGTTACTAGATACAAAAACATAATGAAATGGAATCAGAAAAATTTCTACAGTATTTGGGATCTAATTTGCACACAATCCTTAATTTTTATCCCCTTTTATTATACTTGTTAAATTCGATAGATCTTGTATAATAAAATAGGTACATGACAAATTTATTTTATGCCAACATATCTTTAGGTGTTAGATACGGCAGAATTGATCAATAGTTCACTTCTATATATTAAATCCTCCAATCTCATTTCCAAGTATTATGTCTTTAACAGCAAACAATAACAAAGGATCGAGTGACAGACCCGGCAGAACAACTCCGTTTGCTAACAACGCCGCGATCTAACATACGGCTGGAGATTTTAGTCCACGAAGGCACCTTCGGCAGAGTATACAAAGGGGTGTTTAAACGAGGCGATACGTATGAGGAGGTGCTAGTTAAGACAGTATCAGGTGAGGTTTCTAATGAATTGAATGCTTTTACTAATGCTTTTTACAAACAAATGCTCACAGACGTTAATCCGAGTCAGATTATTTCCCGAGATTTCTGTTTAATTTATGAATGAGTCTTAGTTCATTCGAGTTTCTATTGCTTTAATATGAGATTTTTTCTTTTTAATAATTTGTCGTAGCAAAAACGTCTTTGGTAATTAACTTCTAACTTGTTTATATAAATTTACCGGATGCTTTATTTTCTCTTGAGCATTCATTCAATTGTGTTTTGTTTGGTTGTATCTATAGATTCAGCATCAGCAATGCAAGCAGCGTTACTGGTGGCCGAGGGGTTGCGGTTTTTCGGTTTAGTCCACAGCAACCTGCTGTCTCCAATGGCCGCTTGCGCTGAAGAAGCGAGAAAACCGCTATTAGTGTATTGTTGTGTATCACATTCTTCTAATCTTAAGAGGTGAGATTGTGATTTAGTTTTATATGTAGTGTTAAAAAAGAGCAACTAAAATGATATTGAATATTGAATTTTAACTAAATTTGAACCGTTTAAAATTTCAATTTAATTATTTGTATGGTCTCAAATTTATTAGCTTTCTAAATAGTGTTACTTTTTTTAATTTTAAACGTTGGATTGTTGTGATGAAAGAATCATAATAGCTTACATTAAACTCCTGTAGTCTGATGTACGCGCATATAAAGT